>WNKI01000002.1:10299220-10383615 GCA_015350385.1 Aculops lycopersici | reverse complement strand
TAGTTAGTTAGTTAAGTTAAGTTAGTAGTAAGTTAAGTTAAGTTAAGTAATAGACACTACCAACCACACACAACAACAATACATTACTTCTCTCTCTCTCTCTCTCTCTCTCTCTCTCTCTATTCCATCACATCGCCCATCCAATCAAACAAGATGAACTCCTGAGAACAGCGCCATCATCCGATACGCCGACGAGACCGCTGCTCACTTTGGATAGGAGCATCAATTACAAATGAGCATTAGAGAGCTCGAGAGAGCAACAAGTTGTTGTTGACTAACTAGCCAGCCGGTAGCAGTCTAATTGAGCGTGCAATTGTTGTATTGAATGCTATTTGTTGTACTTGTTGACTTAACTCGGCGATGTAGGCGACGGTGAGTGGTGAGGCATTGTTAAAACTACACTACTCACAAATATTACACTTGCCTTCGGGCTTCCCCAGATGAACGAGCGCAACGACGAGCTAGCCGTAACTACGAAGCTACTAAACATCGCAATTAGACACTCTGAGGTTAATTTCTGCTCACTCTCTCGCTCCCTTGGGTGCAATGCATCAGTTCAGCGAGCTAGCTAGCTAGCAAGCCAACCGACTAGCCAGTCAGCGGGAGAAAGGGAGAGAGGGGCGAGGGCTTAATGGCGACACGGGAGCCGCCACTTGTAATGTTATTTCTGACGAGGGCGGCGACGGTGGCGCAACGCGCCAAGATTCGTGGACCATGTTAACCGGCGAATCATACTGTGACCGCATTTTGGACTCTCTCTCTCTCTCTAGTCGGCTTTTGCGTGGTTGTCGTTAGCTTCGTGGGGGTGGTTGTGGGCTGAAATGAAATTTATTACATTGGTTATTCGGCTAGCTTGCTTTGTTTTCTTTTCCAGCGTTGTCGTCGTTTGGATGGTGTAGTAGTAGTAGTTGTTGTTGTTGTTGTTGCGAGTAAGTCGTGAGGTAAACAGAGAGGCACTTGTTGATATCTCGCTTATTGAGCCAGCTAGCCACAGTTGCTTGCATGCCATACTCATGTCGTTGTAGTAGTGGCTTAATTTTTTGACCCGTAAAAGCGTAGCGCGCCTGATATTAATAGTGGCCGCCTCAAATGGTAGCACTGATTTTGAGTCAATCAAAATCAACCGACTGAAGCGCACAAAGGCAGCCACTTGTTGCCGTATTACCAGCACCGCCACCGCCAAACTACTGCTAACGGCTCTAGGGTCACCACAACGACTACCACTACGATTGCCACTGCTTCTGTTACCTAACTCGCGCGAGTTAATTAGTGCACTTTGTTATCTGCTCTCGCTTAGCCCACTGCTGCCACTTGTTGCCGCCCCATTGGAGCCCAAACGAATGCGATTGAATCATCATATTTCTATCCAGCATCTGACATCTTGTTTTTAGGAAAGACACGATAATTAGCATAGAGAGATTATGACAGAAATAAGAGAGAGACAGAGGCAGAGATAGAGAACTAGGGAGGGAGGCAAATGAAAACTTTGATCATCTTATCATGCAATGACCT
This sequence comes from Aculops lycopersici, assembly GCA_015350385.1. Classification (NCBI taxonomy): domain Eukaryota; kingdom Metazoa; phylum Arthropoda; class Arachnida; order Trombidiformes; family Eriophyidae; genus Aculops; species Aculops lycopersici. The sequence goes on along the minus strand of WNKI01000002.1, from coordinate 10,382,103 downwards.
CAGGTTGCGATTGCAACCAAACTACTTATACAAATCAAATTATACACAAATCAAGATGATGAGAACAACACTAAGACTGCCACCTATTAATGATGCAGATATTTTATACTAATCAACGCCACTAATACACACAATAGACAAACATTGAATCAAAGAGAGAAATAATTGCATTATGAAAACGATCAAAATGTATAGGGACCGAAATTTACTCGTGGGTCCGATCGATTGGCCTGGCGACAATGGGCACAAAAATTGTGGCGATTGTTACGTCATTGGCGACAACATAAACGATCAGCACGAAGACAAAGACAATCGCTACGACGAAAGGACAACCTCAAACTTGGATCACAAGAAATCCTACTTAACAAAACGAAAACCATCTATAAGTCAGGGCATGAGACATACGACTCTTATCTCTATCATAACTATAATTTTAATTTTACACCAAACAAATAACCAAATCAACTGCCAATATTTACCTCAATTTGCAAACCTATCTGTCAGCCAAACAGGTGGCTTCAGGTTGCCGCCTCAGGTGCGACTAGATTATTATGACAATCCTCAGTTGGCCAGCGATAGGCAAACGCTAATATACCCCTACAATTTTGTTGACTTGACCGATATCTCCTCGGGCAAACCGATTCACGACCAACCGTTGCAATTTAGATTGCCCTTCTTTGGTTTTAGCTACGAGTATATTTGGATTCAACGCGATGGTTATATAACCTTCAACAAGGGAATGCAAACATATCGCTTTCCATTGTCGCTGCCCATTCAGCCAACAGATACTTTTGTCCAAGAGGATCCCTCTATTATGGCGCCATTCTTTGCCATGCAAGATATCTCGCCCGAAACTCCAGGCGCAGGAGTGTATTTTCGCATTGTTAACCTGGCCGACACTCAGGGTTACAATGACCCGGAGTATGGTTTGCTGAGGGACAGAATTTTATTAGATTTTCGCGAGGGCATGATTGGTGCCAGTGATTTTGTGCCCAAATGGGCAATGATTGTTACCTGGCGCAACATGACCATTGCAAATCGGCGCACAGAGCGACCGTTGAAGACAAATACCTACCAGGCGGTGATTGCAACGGACGAAATTAGAACCTATGCAATGTTTAATTACGAACAGGTTGAATGGATCACTCATTTGGATAACTACGATGGCCTAAAGGGTGCGGCCGCTTTTGTTGGCTTCAATGCTGGAAACACCACGAGATCGTTTGAGTTCAAACCCTACAGTCAACATCAGCGAGTTTCCATGCTGCCGAGCGGTGGATTTGGAAACAATATTCGAGGACGATATTATTTCCAAATTGACGAGGAGGTTTGGCCAGGCGCTTGTATCGACAAGAAATTGGAACCCAATCTACGCGACCGATTGCCGCTCACCTTCTTCCCTCGCTACGGCCACATGTTGGGCGGAACACTTGTTGACGTAACAGGTCCCTGCTTGGACCCCGGAAGTATTATCTTCTGTCGCTTTGACAACTTTAAAGCGGAAGCAGTTTGGCGAGACACCAATCGGGCCACCTGTATTTCGCCGCCATTCATGTACCATGGTTATGTGGACCTGACAATCAGTGTTGATGATCGCATTGAATTCGTGGGTCGCTTTTACATTCAACCACCTGAGGTGGCCGACGAGGATGTTATCATGATTGACAACAAGGATCGACAGGAGGCGCCCCAAGATTTGGAGTTCAAGTGGCGCCCTCAAAAGTTGAGCTGGCGAAACGACACCTCGGTCACCATCAGTCTTTGGGGTTACAGGGAGACAATGAACGTTTACCCAACACTAACTTACATTAACACCCTGGTTCCAAGCGCCCGCTTGGGCCAAGCTCAGTATCAATTGGACCTGTCGATGTTTCGCGACAGAGATGACTACGATATGCAGGATATCATGTTTGGCTTCATTGCCATCAACCTAACGGATCCAAAGATCTTGGGCCGAAACATGCGCCAGTCACCGGTGATCTGGTCGCGTCCCATGCCGTTGAGTTGGTACTTCCGGCCGCAGTGGTCGCGCAACATCGGTTACAACTACAAGGACTACTTCTGCTCGAATTGGTACGAGCGCGAGTCGTTTGCCGACCGTTTTGCGGCCACCGTTTGGCGGTGCCCCTGCACCCTGCAACAGGTTAACATTGACCGAGGCAGATTCTCGCCCGATTTGCAGTGCAACATCATAGATCGTCGCTGCGACACCTTTCATAGGGACTCGTTGCATTGTGTCAACACGGGCAGGCCGTCGATTGGTGGCAGTGGACAGACTTGTTGCTACGACGACCAGGGCGAGTTGGTGCAAACCGCCGACACCATCTACGGCGGCCGACCCTCGCGAGCCTTCGTCTATGGCAAGCATCCGTTTAAAATCCGGATGATGATTCCGTCGTTGTCCACTTGGGTTCACGATGTTTCACCATACTTTTATTGTTGTCTCTGGCAAAAGAAGAAGGATAACGCGGAGGCGTGTCAAAATTACAACTTCTACCGAACGAGCCAGGATTGCTCGCTCTACCAGCCGCCTGTGGTTGGCTCGGTCTACGGGGATCCGCATATGATAACCTTCAATAAGAACAACTATACATTCAACGGCAAGGGCGAGTATGTGTTGGTTCACGCCGACGATCCAAAGGTCAAGTTTGATGTGCAGGCAAGATTTGAACAGGTGCCCAGGCGCCAGAGGAACTATCCCAACATAGCGGCCACCCAGTTAACTGCAGTTGCGGCGCAGGACAACTTCTCGTCCATTGTGGAGTTCCGCATACGTCCCCTGGCGGCCAGGTGGAGATACCACATCTATGTGCTGGTCGACAATGAGTACATCTTCTGGTGGGACAAATCAATGCAAGTTCAAAATTTCCGAGGCGTCACCCTGTATCAGCCGGCGGGAATTCAGAATATGTCCCACATTATTGCCATGTTTGATTCGGGCGCGGGAGTTGAGGTGATGAGCATCGACGGCTACATGACCACCCACGTTTACCTGCCGGCCGACTTTCAAGGCATCACAGGTGGTTTGCTGGGCAATTACTCGCGGCGAGGTATTCCCATTGATGATCTGGTTGCGCCTCAGGGTGCCCGTTACAGTCCAAGGACTCCAATTGACGTACTGCATAGGAACTTCGGCCAGGAGTGGAGATTGACCGAGGCGGAGAGGCGTGGCGTCGGAAAAACATTCCTCTCCCACTCGGCCGTGCGGCATGCCATCTATGACAATCCAAAGTTTCAACCCGAATTCATGAACCCGCCCATGTTGCCTCCGGAATTGTACCATCTACAGCCCGAGCTTGACTCCATTTGCAGTGATTCAATTAGTTGCATTTACGACTATGTCGTTAGCTATGGAAACAAGGAACTTGCAATGGCAACAAAGAAGTTCGAAGCGGTCGCATACGAAATAGCACAGGTGGCCTCGCTACCGATTGTCAGGTGTCCCGCCTTGCCAAAGCCAGCCAATGGAATGAAGAGCGAGAATCGCTACTGGCCAGGTAAGGTGGTGAGGTTTAGTTGCGACGTTGGCTACAGATTGATTGGTTACGAGGCTCGCTATTGTCGCGAGGACGGCCTTTGGTCTTGGGGTGAGGATCCCCAGTGCATCAGCGAGTGGCGCTACTATTTCATCATGTTCGGCTCGATTATGGCCGCGTTTGTGCCCATGGCCGTGACCATTGCAGCGGGCGTCTTTTGTCTCCTGTTCATGATTCGAAGATCGCGAGCTCACTACACCGGCGAGCGGGGCGAAGAGATGGACAGTTATGGCGGAGTTAAGCTGCCTTCTGCGGATGGCAATGCGACAAATAGATCGCGGAGAGCGCTCGAGATTGAGGACGACATTGCCGAGGCCGAGATGCTTCGTCGACCTGATGGGCGTGGTAGAAATCCCTCAATGAACCAAGCCGCCAAGGGTGGTGATAACGACGACGACGACGACTCGTTGGAGGATATGGATAATGAGCTCGACAATTACGAGGAGCGAGCGCCGCGCGCCATCCAAGAGCAACTTGATCCAAACGAGGGCCAAACAGAGGACGACGAAGAGGAGGAGGAGGAGGAGGAAGACGACGACCAAGATGATGATAACCGGCGACCAATCGTCGGATCAAGAAGCGGAAGTGCCAACACACAACCAAAGCGCCAATTCACCACTCAGTCGAGGACAATCTTTGACGCGCGCCCAGTGTACCAGCCAACAACCACCGCCACAGGTAACACAGCAACAGGTGGCTCCTCGCGCCTGACACCCTCCGTCTTCCGTCCATTCATTCCGCAAAATCTGTTACCCTCAACATCGAGACAACAGCAGCAACAGTCGCCACAATCGCCCGTAGGTCTGCCATTGAGGAGGAAGTCGAGTAGATCGGAACTTGACTATGGACCGCTTCGAGAGGCTCGGATATAAAGGGGAAATTGTATTCGATGGTTTGAATTGAATGGCGACCAATTGAATCGGTCAAGTTGGTCGAAGTAAGTAGGTAGCAAGTGGTGGAGCCACATGAAGCGTGGATAGCAGAACTAGAAAGTTGACACAACTACTTTGGAGGAAAATGACGACGACTAGTAAAAATAAAAGGAAAACGATGATATTCTTCCATCTCACGCTCCCTAAGAGTTGTCGTATTTTTTCCATCATCTCTCACCAGTGAAACAATCCATTACGTAGAGTTGCAATTCAAGTCAAGAGACACATTAACGCAACTGGCCGGCGATAAGATTTCCAATGGATAACAACTTGGTGGGCTTCAATTCGAAAGTTGAGTCGGAGAGCGAATCTATCGATCCTTAGATGGAAACCAATCGAGCGAGCAAGTTACGTGAAATAACTACTTTGCTTCTAGACCAGATCCAGAGGTCGAGATAGAGATTCCACGAGAGATAGCCATACAGCAAGATCTTGGGGTTAATAATCGGAGGGCTCGAGAGGCGAATCTCTTTTATATCATCTCCCTTCTCCCCTTTGTGCTTTTAGCTATCAATCGGCAACTGCTAAACCCGACAACGATGATCAACAAGCAACAGGCGCCGGTCATTGAAAGTCATCCGAACGAAACAGGTGGGCGCAGCTCTTTTTACGGGCGCATCCTTTCGATTGGAATTGCCGATGAGGTAGTAGACATCAGTGAAGATTTGCTCAGCCAAAAAGAAAAACCACACAACCGAAATAAAGGTGACAAAGAAAACCGCCAAGAGGAGAGTTTTCCTTTGTGGTCAATGAGCTTTTGCTAAGATAGAGGATACTTAAATGGGAGAAAAGGACGACGACGACGACGACGACGACAAGATTCAGTGAGATGTCGTCGATCTTCGGCGCGTCGCATCACTTGTTGCTAGGCGGAGATTGTCGTCAGGTAGCCACCACTTGTTGCTGTGGCTGATGGTATTATGGCTTCTGGTCAGTGAACGGAGGCGGCGACAAGAGACTTGTAGTAAAAGTAGGAGCAGCCAGAGGTAAATGTTGCGGTTCATGGGGTGAATTGCGACTCCAGTGACTTTTCACTCTCTAGCCTCATCATCTTCTTCTTCTTCTTAGTCGTCGTCGTCGTCTCCTCCAGTTTCCATTTGAAAGGTAAAGTCTAGAGAGTGACCGAGTGGATCAATCGGATCAGTTCACTTGATCGAGCTTTCAAGAGTCCAAACAGCAACTAGCTGGTGAGACACGACAGCTAGAATTGGTCGGCGTTGCAAAACTCACGCACCTTCAGTGACTGCATTGTTTGCAGGTAGCTCGCTGAGTTTGTTGCCATCCAAGAGTGGCGAGCTCCTTGATGTGTCTCTGTGTTTGCGTCTGTGATGATGACAAGCAAACAGGTGGGAGAGAGAGAGAGAGAGAGAGAGAGAGAGAGCACAACAGGTAGCCGACAGTGAAGCAAGTAAAGCACACCAATCGATCGCCGGCCAATCGATGGCTTTCCCGCTGTCGCCATCGCCGCCAACGCTACCACTACCATATCGAGATTCTTCTTTGCTGTAGTCGTGGTGTTGGTAGTTGTCATCGCCGTCGTTGGCGGTAGACTCGAGGTTCTCGGCGTAGTTTTGGTCCTCGTCGATGGCGTCGTCGTCGTCTCCCAGTTTTGACAAGCGGTTATGTAACCGACTTGGTGCCGGACAACTGCAGAGACCACACTGCACACGCAGACTACTAAACTCCCAGGTAGCGGCTCGACTTTTCTCGAATCACAGTCTAATTGCCGCCTGTCGCCAGTATCAACTCTGGCTCCCACTTGTAGGATTGTCATCGACGTTTCTGTTACTGTTCTGCCATAGTTGTTGCAGGTGTTGCAGCTCCTAGTTGAGAGTTGGAAACAGTGAAGAAGCTTCCGCGCGCTAAGCCTTTGCTTGCGCCACTTCTGCCTCGAGGCTTCAGGTAGAAGGCTAGTCGCCGACTAGTTGACTAACCGATCGGCCAGCCTGAATGCTAGACAGACAGAGAGAGAGAAAGAGAGACGGACAATTACTCAGTAGGCTTTGCAAAGCAAGCGCCACGCCCTCTTGCAAGCTCAACGATATTTCTTCTCGCGCGTCCAGTGGTCGATATTTGAGTAGTTGCCGGACTTTGCCGCTTAGAGTCTGCGCAGCCACCACCACCAGAGGCGAGCATTTAGCTAGCCAACTGGCCTGGCGAGTCGCTAGCTGAACAATTGCTGGCCAGTGAAAGTTACCTGGCTGCTAGTGATCCGGCAACGATGGTCACAATGAGCAGTCAACGGGATAGAGTGAGACAGTAAGCCGAAGAGCAAGTGAGTGAGTTACCGAGGCGGTAATGTTTCAGCGCAGAACAGTAAACTGGTAGTAAACTTTGAAACAACAGACAAGAGAAAGAGTGAGAGAGGGAATCGATGATTGTGTGTGTTCGAATGCGGAATCGAGCACCAGCAACAGGTAGTGGTGCTCTGTGGTTTCGTCTGCCTGTATAGACTCTCGTCGCTTACCTGAGCTAGTAGTAAATGTATGCTCAGTTTAACTCGATTCACACAGTGAGTTTGAGGCTGTGGCTGAGGCTGAGGCTGAGGCTGAGGCGAGACAACGAAGAGTAAGACCAAAACGACGACGACGACACGAGAAACGAGGGAGGAGGAAGGGAGTTGCTGCTATTAATATTACCGTTGCTGTTGTTGTTGTTCTTTTTGCTCCGGTTAAATGCCATTGTCTCTGGTGGTTAGTTTACCTAGCGAGTCAAAGTCTAGCCAGTCTAAATTTTTGTCAAGAAGAGTGGCGAAAATTTCCGCAAGATATTGATTGCCATCTCGCTCGCCAAGCGGCACCATCACTATCTAACAAAACACAATTGATGGCTTTGCAACGAACAGCTAGGTTGCAATCTGTTAATGGTCAACAGGTAGTTCCTGAGGCACCAGAAGTCGTCGCGGTGTTCAGTGGTTAATGAGTCAGCTAGGGAGAGAAAGTGGTGAAGCACAACACCAACCAAGACTGCAACTAACCAAGAATGATCAAGTCAGCTGATTTCCTATTCCTGGAGCATGAAGGCTTCCAAGCATCAGATTGAAGAGTTCGGGGTATAATCAACAGGTTGACTTGACTCGACTCGATTCACAGCTACAATAAGAAGTAGAGAAAAACAAGTGACGGAAAGTCGATAAGACTTTCACTCTTCCTGTCGACATCCAGAAAATAATAGAGTTTATTATATACCACTTCTTTTGCTAGTTGGGTTAGGAAGGCGTTCCGCGTTAACAAATGAGAGGACGCAACTACAACGCAACTTTTGCCTAGTTATCATTGTTCAGTGAGCCGAGTGACCGGCCAGTGAGTTGGATAAAAAAGTGACACAACTATATTCCGATGAGAGAGAGAGAGAGAGAGAGAGAGAGAGACCAGAAGTAGCAAGTTAGCGTTCGTCTGAAGCCTGGAAGGTTAAATTTCAAGATTAAGATAGCGATCAATGGCTCGACTTGATTCGCATAGACAAATAGGGAGAGGGATAAAAAGAGAAAGCCACACACATAGACAACAAGTGGCTACCTGGGAGCTGAAGATAATCAATCTCAAGTTACCTGAAGCGTTGAGTAAGTAAGTGAGGCTTTGTCTTAGGTCTTAATTGGACATTCAAGTGGACAAAAAGCAATATAAATTACTGTTATATTACAACTGAACAGCTAGCGGCAACGACGACTATGACGACGGCGACAACAATTGACACTTGGCTCCATTCATTCATTAATTCCAGTTTGGTCAAGTCTACTCGAGTCAAACGACATGCCTTGTTATTATCAAGTGTCGATGGTTGACCATGCACAAGAAGTTGGTTATTAGCTTTGCCAACCAACGCTGTCTAGGGTAACAACAGGTAGTTAGTAGTGGGTAGTCAAGTTAACATTAAATTTGAAGCTCGAGATGCAAGATTGAGTGTAAGTGAAAGTTTGAGCCTCAAGTTCAAGAGTCAACTAGCCAATTGGACGCTAACCGCTGACAACTTTCTCACGTTTTACGGGTTTGAATTGTAACGCGGCAACCTCTTGTATGCTCTTTATTCACGGGCGAGTTGTGGAAAGAGAAAAATTCATAGCTTGAAGAAAATCTAGAAATTAAGACAAGACAGGACAAGACAAGACAAGACAAGACAAGACAAGACAAGACAAGACAAGACAAGACAAGACAAGACAAGACAAGACAAGACAAGACAAGACAAGACTACAGCATTGAATCAGATTAAATTTCCTCCATCAAAAAGAGAGAAAAATAAACACTTTTAACACTCACTCATCAAGAAAGAAACAAGTGACCACTCAACGATGGTTATCGCCGCGACCGCAAGCTCAACAATAGGCACTAGCATTAGCGGGAGTGGTGGTGGTGGTGGTGCCACTGACGAGGAGGAGGAGATCAAGAGCACAACTAGCTTGTCGGTTTGTAGTTGCGGCGGCGGAAGTCATCCATCTTCATCTCCATTGAAGAGAATACAAACAAAAAGTAGCATGTCCAGTGTGCATCGAAGCCAATGTAAATACTCAAACCAATACCAAAGTGATAATCAGTGTAGCACAAACCAAAACAATCCCACAGCCATTGTTTTAAGAGGAACAAGCGGGGGTGCCGGAAAAAAGCATCTAGTTCAGGTGAAGACACAGGCCGAGGTGATCAATTATGCAACAGGTGGTAGTAGTAGTAGTGATAACAAGCGACTCTATGGTGGATCACTCAATTCAAACTCCTCAAGCTCATCAATTTCATCACCGCGCGCTCTAGGCGAAGTCAACAAGTGTCGAGGTTCAAACAAATCGGACGACACAACCACCACCTGTTGTTGCTGTCCCTCGCGTTGCAAACAAAGCAATAGCGCTGGCCCGAATGCTAACCTTCACTCCTCATCAAGCTCTTCGCTCAATACTAGCGGCAGCAACAGGTGTAGCTGTAGCTCATCACCAAGTAAACTAAATAACCTGGCAACGGGAAAGGCATTAGATCCAATGAAGCTGGCAAAAGCGGATATCGTTTCAAATGGCGACGATTCAATCAAGATAGTCATTGTCAATGGAGGCGGCGGAAGTGTTAGTGGCGACCATCACCATTCAAATGCAACAAGGCAGCACCATTACCATCACCTTACTTCCTGTGCGCCAGCAACAAGTTCAATCTGCTCGCCAGTTTCATCATCGTCGAATAGTAGAAAGTTGATTTCCCACCACCACCACCAGCAGCAGCAGCATCATGATAAACAAGTTTGTGATCAATTAGTCAATATGAACAGCAACAGCAATAACGACGATTCAACAGCAACAACCATCAGCAAGAGCAAAAGTGGCCACGATTATGACAATTGCCTAATTGCCAAGACAAAAATTAACATTTGCAACAACGGAAACAACAGCAACAACCTTATGAATGCGAATGGCGACCAAACTAATTATATGGCCTGCGGCGCGAGAAGTCATTCAAGCTCAAGTCGAAGTTCAACTTCCTCGCTAACTTCAAATTCAGCTTGCCATCACCACCACCACCACCACCGACAGCCGCTTGACTCTTCCGCACCACTTGTTGCCTCTTCTGCCCCAAGTGTTTGTTGTCGAGCGCAAAAGTACCAATCTCGCGCCTGTAGTTTCAGCGATCAACAGGTGAAAGTCGAGCAGGAACAGCAACAGCATCATAACTGTAGTGATTACGCAAGCAGCGGAGGCTCGGTGAAGAGCAAGTGCTCGGCACGCTTAGTTTCAAGCCTAGACACTCGATTAGCTAACGCTAGTGTGGCTTCGACTTGTACTTCACAATGCTCATCGACGGTCTCATGTAACGCAACGGCAGCAACAACAACAACGTCGACGACGACGACGGCGACGGCGAAGACACCGACGCCGACATCAACAGGTTGCAGTAACGACAGGCGCACGACTAGCGAGATCAAGTGTACATGTGGACGATGCGGAAGTTTATCGGCGGCAAAAAATGGCAACCATCGAGTGAGTGAGCAACAGAGACAAATATTGACCAGTGGTGGCCGAAAGTGTGATAGTGGAGATAAACAGGTGGAGGTAGAGATCAACTGCGAGAGTGAGCTTTATCCCAAGCACCATGAGGAGTATGAGGATTGTCAATTTGACCATGAGACCAACTCGGATTATGTAATAAGCAAATGCAAAAAGGGTAGAGCGACCAGGAGTTTGGCTGGCAGTGGAGTCAATTTTGGCAGTGGCTCAAGTTCATCCGAGCTCATATCAACGACGAGTCAATGTAATGACCATAACCACCACCATCAACCAGGTAACGTTCTGATGAAGCCACGGGGACACTTGAGTCGCTCGAATAGTCGTTGTTCGAGTGTATCTAGTGTTTCAACCTGCAGTACAACCTCAAACGGCAGTAGCAGTAGCCACTCGTCGTCATCCAATGGAAGCAAATATAACCATCACCACAAGTCACAGCATCCGATATTCGAGGATCATGAGGCCGAGGAGCTGGACATGGTTTTTAAGAAGTCGCCAAGCGGCCAGTTGGAATCTAAACATTTGAATGGGTCCAATAACAATGATAGTAACAACAACTCCGAGTCTTATCCTAACGCTTACGGCGATAACGATTCTAGTGATAAAGTAAATGATGATGACGATGACAAGCACGATAGCATCAAGATCGAGACCTCGGCGCCCCCGAGACCGATCTCAGCGGCTGCCCCGCCCCCTCCTCCACCACCACCACCTCCACCGCCGCCGCCACCGTCGTCACCACCATCGCCCTCTGTCTCAAACATTGGCTTGAATAACAGTAGCGCTGCTAGCAAGACACCACTTCCATCGATTGATTTGAGACAAGAGGTTGAGTTGACCCTTAAGTCACTAAAAGATTCTGACCAGAGTGACCAGGTGAACGGTAAAAGGACCAGGGCTAACAAAGGCCCCATTGGTGCCATGGTCCTTAATGGAATGGTTATACCCGCCTTCATTCCACCTCAGTTTACGGCGCCTCCCGAAAATGGAGCAAATATAAAACCAAGCGAGTACTTGAAACGTATGGCCTCAAACTCAGCCCTTGAGTTGATTGGAAATCCAATAACAAAATTAGCTCCTGGTAAAAGGGATGATATTAATGATGACAACGAGTCAACAGTGTCTAGCTCAACATCAAACTCATCGACCAATACCAGTTCTGGCATTCAAAAAGATCAGGCGAGCAGTCAAATGTCCACGCCCATCGGGTCGCTAAGCTCATCAACAGGTGCCTCGCTGATATCGCGCGCCAGCGGGGGCTCACAGTTGAGTCAGCGCAAATTCGAACGCTCGCCGAACTACCAGATGTCTACAAATAGATTCAAAGGATTCCAATCGCAACAGAATCACCAGGTGGTTCAAGGCTCAACGCCGAGTTCAGGGACGAAAGGTAATAGCGAGCTGACACGGTCCCAATCAACTTCCGCCTTGTCCACCATTGGTCTTGGTGACTCCTCCAGTCCAGACTTGGCACACAATGAGAGCCACGATTATGATGGGGAAAAAGATGACACTTACTCGACAGTGGGTGCCGTGTCAGAAAATGGAAGGCCAACAGGCAGCAGGCGTCTGTCAGGTGTGAGTACCTCGTCCTCTTTGGCTAGCGCAAATTTGATGAATGCCATACGTAACTTTGATAGATCCAAGGATCTGCGGCCGCCAAGTGCAATCAGTGAGTCAACAAATGATCTTACAAGTGCCTCGAAGTCCATGGCGCCGTCGTCGTTGTTCGGTATGGACTCTGGATTGGCGGCCACAAAGAGAGACTTGATAGCCGAGTTAAAGGAATCGCGCGACTTGGATGGCATAAGGAGGATGAAGGAAACTTCGCGAAGCAAGGGCGAGCTCAACAGGATTATAACGGACTCTGCACCGACATTTATTGCCGAAGATTTCCTAGAGAAAGTGGCCGAAAGTGAACCGCAAGCGCCATTGTGGAAACGACAAATGTTGGCGAAAAAGGCAGCGGAAAAGGCAAAGAAGGAGCATGCGGAGATGTTGAAAAAAGAGCTCGAGGAGCAAAGATTGAGTCAGGTGCCAGCTTGGAAGAGACAAATGATGGCCAAGAAGGCAGCGGAGAAGAGTAAGCGCGACGAAACGGACAAGTCAAAAAGAGAGACTGAGGAGAAAAGATTGAACGAGTTACCTGTCTGGCGGCGCCAATTAGCTCGCAACAAGCTAAACGCCTCGACAGGAAATGTGAGCACCACTGGCACTGTCTCTACGGATCCATGTTAAATTTTTATTATTGTTATGTGTTTGTTGATGATGTATCATCATTATTAAACTGGTCTTTATACCATTCATTTTGTTCGATTGGCTTGTTTCCAATTATTGTCTCATCTCGTAGAAGCAAATTCAATCAAGCATCGCGCCACTCCAACTTATGGAGATTCAGAGGGCCACCTGTTCAACGGTCAGGCCATGCAACATGTTGCCAAGCTAAGCTGAGCTCATTGAACGAGCCTCGTTCAATTCAACATGCTGAGTGCCGCATCTCCATCTCTTAATAAAGAACGACTGACAGGTGGCGCACCAAATGGGCTCAGTGGTGCGCACCATTTTTGGCACCTGACTCAACAGAATGCAGGGCGAGTGGTCGTTGCGTTGGTCAGAGTTCGTTTGGTGCAGACTAAAGCCAATGGCAAAATTTGCAGTCTTTGTTGGATGGGGGGCTACGCACACAAAGCAACGGGGCGCGTTAGTGCAGAAACAGCAATGAGACCACGGCAACGGCGGTCTGTCGCCGCTAAACTTACGTGTAATTTCGCCGCCGCCACAAGGCGGCCGGCCGCCTCTGTCTCTTTCCGCTCGCTGTCTCTTTTGTGGCTCGCGTCAGCATCGCCAGGCCGGCGAGTCTATTGCGTTTTTTCGTTGTAGAAAACCACACGTCAATCCTGAGAATTGTAGGTATCTCTCCGTCTTACAGAGAAATGCAAGATTGACATCCATTGAAATCAAATACTTAACAAATTGTAACGTATAGTAATTGAAAAATAGTTAAATTCAAACTCAAATCTGTCATCTATTGCTATTAACTCAACTGACAGAATATTAAAAGCCACAAAAACACACTTACAAACTTGAGACTCGAGTAGGCAAACTAAGAACTACTTCAAAATGGCCCCATCACCTGTCCACGGGTTGTCAATTATATCACCATTCCTTCTAGTGGCCGCCTTGTCATTTGTGGCAGCCGAATCTGTGATTGACTATTCTACCCTAAGTCCAGACGCATTCAAGGCCGAACTAGACTCGCAGGATTTGATCCTAGTTAAATTCTACGCTCCATGGTGTGGACATTGTAAGAGATTGGCGCCAGAGTACGAGGACGCCGCCCAAAGATTGGCCGGCGACGACCCAGCTGTTCCATTGGCTAAAGTTGATTGTACAAATGAGAGCGGTGGAAAGGACATTTGCTCACAATACGAGGTCCAAGGATATCCAACCGTCAAGATTTTCCGCAATGGACAAGCTAGTGAGTACGACGGAGGCCGTGATGCCGAGAGCATTGTCAAAAAGATGCGCTCAATGGCCGGCCCAGCCTCAAAGGAGTTGGATAGCTTCGAAAAACTGGACAACCTCTACAAGGACTCGAAGAACATGATGGTTGTTGGTATTTTCAAGAACAAGGACGACTCACTCTTTAAGACCTTCGTAGACACCGCCAATCAAAATCGTGATCTAGCATCATATGTGCATATATTCGAGGATAAGGCAACTGACAAATTCGAGAAACTCACCTCTCTAAGCTCGGACAAGAATGTCAAGGTTTCTACTATCTTATTAGCCCGTCAATCAGTATACAGAAGCAAATTTGAACCCGACTACCTTATCTACGACTCATCGGATGAACTCAAGGACTGGATCTTCGAGAACAAGGACGGACTTGTCATTGCTCGCACCCCATCAAACCGTGACGTTCCAAAGCCAAGTGTTGTTGTCTACTACCATGTTGACTACAAGCGCGACCCTAAGGGAACCAACTACTACAGAAACCGAGTCCTTAAGGTTGCAACCCAATTCAAGGATCAAGACGTGAACTTTGCCATCTCAAACATTGCCGAGTTTGCCAACGAACTAAGCGACTATGGTATTGCCATGTCCAAGGATATGACAGTTGCCGCAGTAGCTATCGACAAGGATGGAAAGAAGTTCCCATTACAAGAGAAGTTTTCCGTCGATTCGTTCAGCAAGTTTGTCGAGTCATTTCTCGCCGGCAAGCTAGAGCCATTCATGAAGTCTGAGGATGAACCTGATAACGAGGGTGCTGGCGTTAAGGTCGCCGTCGGTAAGAACTTTGAGAAGCTCGTCACCAAGTCGGACAAGGATGTGTTTATTGAGTTCTATGCTCCATGGTGCGGATACTGTAAACAATTGGCTCCAGTTTGGGAGGAGCTCGGCACTAAATTGAAGGATGAGCCAGGCGTTGACATTGTCAAGTTGGATGCCACTGCCAATGACTTCCCAAGCCATTTCAATGTTCATGGATTCCCAACTCTCTACTGGTACCCCAAGGACTCAAAGACACCTGTCAAGTACGAGGGTGGTCGTGACTTGAAGGATCTATTGGCTTATGTTGCCAAGCAGGCTACTGATGAGCTCAAGGGGTACACTCGCGATGGCGAAGAGAAGGAGCAACACGATGAGCTGTAAGCTATCAGAACTAGGTATATTAACGGTCAGATTCATTAAAAATAGAGTACCTAGAGAAGATGACACAGTAATAATAGAAGCGCTGGTGTTTCTTTTGAAACCGGTAAGGTATAAGTAATCAAATTTTTGGAACAAGCAAGCTATGAAAACAATCACAAATAATACAATGTCACCAATAACAAAATATCTTACTTAATAACACGCACATAGTTTGTTTAATCCTGTTCAAACTCTCTTTGATTAGATCATTTCTCTAGCCCGACCAACATTGAGATCAACGGACCATAGAAGTTCCTTGTTGGTCTCCACTAGAATCTCTGTACTTTTCTCTGAGCAAATATTTGAGGTGCTTATTGAACCTCCAAATTGTAGCGGCGGTTTGGGTTCAATACCGTACTCTAAACCCTGGGTCTTGACCTCTGTTGGTCCTGTAAAGGGGACTAAAGAGCACAGCTCCCGACCTTTTGGTTTCTGGATCACATGTTGGCCTGGTTGAAGAAGCCACGAGATGGTGTTACCCGCTAAGTTAATCAGAAAGACCGTCTTTTTGACCAAGTGTAAAGTATTGACCAAACCAAATAGGTGATCTATTCGTGTTCCGTCAGAGTGATAGAGACCTAAGTGAATATTGGCATCTGGTCGGCGATTTATAGCTACTCTCAAAGCTTTTGTAAAATCAGTCGCATTCTGGCTTGGAGTCTCCACTACTTGTGGCATCTTTGTAGGGGGAGGCTCATTCTTGTAATGAGGTAGCTTCGTGGCCTTTGTTGGACACCTTAGTTGCTCGATAAGATCCGGATCAATGGAATCGAAATCTCCGCAAACAACATCAGCCGTGTGGATCACCCGTTTCTTGGCGAGACAATTGGCTGACCCATCGACCGCAACCCTTAGATCGGCTTCATTCCAGATTGACTTGTACAATTCAAACTTCCTATAAGATTCATCGCTTATATTTAGTAGATAACAAACATACTTTTTGTTGGCACTCTTGTACTCCTTCTTGTAGATGTGTTTTAAAATAGACCAGGTATGTTTCTGTTCATGGATTGAGTGGAAGGATCTACTTTGACAACTAACCCTTGAAGCCTCCTGGCTAATCCTGCATGAGGTTGGAGATTGCAGAAGACTTCTAAACAAATTAAAGCTCATCTCTAGTCGTCGTGGTGGTGATTTGAATAATATGTAAATGTTAATTTGTAACTGTTGTGTTATGTAAAAAACATAAAACAATATCCTTTTCACAAACCGAGTATTTCGTCATGGATTTAAAACATTGCATCCAATAAACAAACACGATTAAGTCATGAGTTATGCCTTGCAATACTTTATTGAAATTATTTGAATGACATACAAGTATGAATAGATTTGTAAATTTATAATTATATGAAGATAAGATAAGAAATATTGAAAGTCCAAGTAAACTTTTGCCCAGATTCTGAGCCTCAGAAGATGGACTTTTTAACAGAGAATGTTGACGCGTTCACATGCTTCAGTTTGTTATGGGGATTTGTGAACGTAGGCGAAAAGTCATCCAGGTCATTGGCGTACTGGTGATGGCTGTGGTGGCTATTGTGATGGCGATGCGACCTTATTGAATCATTTTGGTGGAGGTGGTGGTTGTTGTAACTATTACTGTTATGATGGTGGTGATGTGGACTACCCAGAGTGTGGCTATGATGATGATAGCTATGATGTTGATTATGATGATTAAATGAGGACATGGGATCCACTTGATTGTGGTGGTGATAGGAGTTGAATGGGCCTCGCTCAACCAGAGACTTGTAGGCCATTTTGGCCTCATATGAGATGGACGACTCAATGTCGCGAATATTTGCTGAGGCCTCACTGAAACTCTTGCTAAAGTATTTAAACTTGAAGTTAAATCTCTTTTTGTCCGGAGAATTGGGTGTCTTTGGGCTGGACTCCCCGGAATCGGCCATATTTCTCGAGGCCAGTTCCTTGGCTAGAGAGATGGCCGAGTCGAGTGCATGCTGATACTGGGGACTGATTGGTCTGACTGTGGCCATGGTGCTGCTATATGTGTTGTTACAATTCACTTGTTGCTGTTGATTTTGATTCTGGTTTTGATTTTGATAATGTTGTTTCAAGGATAAGGATGATGTTGAAGATAACACTAGTTGAGAGAGTGAACTAGAGATCGACTTCCGCTTTGTTGGCGAAACGGGCACTAGATTCTGTTGCTGGCTAACGTTGTTTTCGCTTTGATAGTTGATAGTAAAGTTGTTGTTGTTGCTGCTGCTATTATTAAAGCCTCTACTGCTCGTCTTGATTACCGGCTGCCAGGTGAGCGAGTTAATTAGTGTGGCCTGTTTTAATTGTAGGTAATTCTTCTTCTTCTTTTTGTCGTTTTTGTTGTTGGCCGTTATAGCTGTTTGGTGGTGCGGTTTAAACGATTGTCGCAACGAGAGTTCGTCGCCTGGGCGACTGTAATTGTCTTCCGGTTCGCTGAGTTGATCGTATTCGTAGTTGCAGGTGTTTGTTGTGTTTGAGCCGAATGGTGACACTTGTTCTTGTTGCTGCTTGTTGCAGTTAGTATTATTATGTGTATTATTGTTATTATCCAACTTAATGCAATTAAATTCGGCTAACTGATTCTCGATTCCGTCGCTGCTCACCTGTCGAAGCCACCGACTCAACTGCCGCCGTCTCGCCAAACACTCGGCTCCTTTATACGCTGCTTGCTGGTTGACTGGCGCCGTGGTGTTGCCGTTAACGTCGACTTGGTTGCTCCCACTAGTTTTGGTTTGAGTATTTAGTGGAGCTAGTGGCAGTGGGAGCAGAGGTTGTGGTGGTGGTTGTGGTTGTGGCGGCGGCGGCGAGGATAAAGGTGCAGGTAAAGGTAGAAGATCAACTGGTATTTCTTGCGATCCTACTGGTGTCTTTACTGTTTTGAATTTGCTCGTGGCAGTAGGTGGCTTTGGTTGGTGGTGTTGTTGATTATGTTGTTGCTGAGGATAATGTAGCTTCTCAAATTGGTGCTGTTGGCGAGTTGAGAAAAAAGCTGCGCAGCTCGCGCTCCTCTGATCGCCGGTCGCTATGTTGCCGGTGGTTTGGATTGTTGATAATGTTGTCGTGTTGTTGTTGTTGTTGTTGCTGCTGTTGTTGTTACTAGTGCTCGTGATTATACTTGTCGGGCGCACAACTTTGCTCATATTGCCACCGAGTAAAGTAGCACGGTGGTTAGTGGAAACATTAGTAGGTAAACTACCACTCTTCTTATTCTAGGCCGCTAACTGGGATTGAAATATGGAAGACGAACGGACGCACGCGCGCGCGCAAGCCGATGCCTCGAACTGCTTCAACTTCAGCTCCAACCTCAACCTCAACCTTTGGCTTAGCCTTTGGCCAATCGGTGGTGGCTCCCTCGTCTAACTAATAGTTTCCCTGTTGCTTCTCAAACATAAGAAGCAATCTAATGGTAATAGTAATAATAACAACAGAAACTAGAACCAATAGTCTGATTTCTGGTGTTGATTGTGGGCCCGTCGTGGTCGTCGTGTTGATCGGGCGCGCGCCTCGTGTGGTAGCTGGTGGTTGTCGATGCGCTTGTATGTGTCGACACTAGTCACTGTTGCTGCCGCTGCGGCCCCGGGGATTGGGGACCCAATTCCTCGGTGTATGCCCTCGGTCGCCGGCGAGGCTTTTGCCACCACCAACACCAACCTGATTCCTGGTTGGCCGGTGCACTAATGCCGGCTGGTACCGGTGGCGATAGTCGAGACTTGGAGGTGCACAGGCTCGCACTCTCGTGTGTGGGTTCTGATTTGCTGGTGCCACCGCCGCCGCTAGTCTGCTTCAATTTGGACTGGTTCGTTTAGTTTTCGGGCTGCCACTGCTACTTTACTCTCGTGTCTTACTTGTTAACATCTATCTTTCCGTCTGGTACCTTCAGCGAGTCATCAGGGAGTTTATATTACATTACTTTTTATTATATTCTTGTCGTGTGACGTCTTGTCTTGTCTTGCAATCTTGCAAACTTGCAAACTCACCAACAACTCGATCTGAACTTGTCGCTACTCAAGAACAAGAGTCGAGTTTTCGGCCAACTAATGGTGTTGCTATAGTCTTCTTGTCTAGTAAGTTCTTGTCCTAAACTTCAGATTCCTCTTCAGCTCAAGAAACTCTAACCGAAAAAAGATCAGAAGAAAACTGGTGTTCTATGTTACATTTATCTAATTCTAGAATCTCACTTGCTGCTACCTGCAAAAATGTTGCCTGGCAAAAAATGAAGAACTGGGAAATTCCTCGCTGCGCTAGGCTCAAGATTCTCGTGATTCCTAGCAAAAATTTCTCCAACTCAACTAAACTACTCACAACTCGACACTTGAAATCATCTATGAGGTTGATTATGATGATGATGATTATTATTATTATTACTATTACAGTATTTACTTTCCTTTTTCAAATGGCCGCTTACACATACAAACTCTTGCTCGAATGTCTTGGCACTGAAACTGTCCAGTAGCTAAGAAACTTGCTCAGCAACACTAAGCTCTCGCAAAATCTCACCCTCAAACGTGGGACCCTGCTACTCAAAACAGAGTTCAACTCCTCAGAGGGTCTTATACCTCAGGGAGTTTAGAGAGCCAATAGAAAACTAGGTTCAGCTCTCATTTAGGGGAGCAGATATCTCAAGTTTAGATTGTAAACATTGAAAAAAGAGGCGCGCGCATCTTGCGCAACCAAACTTTGCCAAACCGGCACATGAAATTAGAAAGACAACTGGTGGTGGCTAGCTAGCCAGTTTGATTGAACCCACACACAATACACAGCTCCTGAGGCTGCGTTCTGCTATAGCGTGCGATTCTGAAAGTAGCCACAAACAGTGTCTTGCACCGACGAGCACTCGAGCTAATGGAGGCGCCGCTAGGATGCAACAAGTTGCCAGCCGGCCGGCCAGCCAACCAGCCAACCAAAGACGAAAACCGATTATTGGCAGGATCTTATGCGCATCGAACGGCTACTTATAGCCACAAACGTCGTCGCCGCCGCCACTTGCGGATCTTGGCGACCAAAATCCGGGCGCCGCTGCTCGCTAGACCGATGGACGGGATCCAACTTGTTGCTCCTCTTGAGGGAGTTGCTGATGTCGTTGTTGTTGCCATGGATGCTGTTGCTTGTGCAGGTGACTAGCTAACAAAGTGGCGTTTGTTACCGAGCAGCACCTTCAGTGGCAACCAGATAGCTGATGGCGCTGAGATCATGACTCTAGTTGTTGTTGTTGCTGTTGCTGCTGCTCAAGTTTTGAAGTTTGGGCAGCGAGTTCAGCATCAACATCAGCTTTATACATCAAAAAGCACAATCCGCTAAGAGGATAGGTTAAGCTACTACCACTGCCAAGAGTAGAGGACGCAGATACAGACGAAGAAATGGACGACAACACCAGGGGAAAACTGGGCAGAAAAGTTGGGCTGCTCTTTTTCGCGAGCCCGGGACCCGGGCGTCGATGTTCCACCAACCTGCAGGCTAAGCGCATGCGTACTTCAATGGCCACTGCAACACTCACTGGCTCAAGGTTGCATACCTGCAAAGGAGCAGCGAGCCTCGAGCCATTGGAAGCCTGGGATCTCCTCTCAACGTTTCTCCTTTTAAGCTCTTGGCTCTTTAGACTCTCTTAGGTCGACAAGTAGATCTATTGGCTAGATCTACATGCTCTGCAAATTTGCATTGCCTTTTCGTTTAGCTTTAAAGCAGACGGATTGTGGACTAATTTGTGGGGCTTCATCGGCAGCCTGTTGTTACTGCTGCTGCTCCGGTATAGACTTAACAAAAGTAGCACTACAGGGGAGCGCAACGACAAATCCCGTGCCAAAGGCAGGCCCACAGGGCACGGGGCAGGCTCCAGACGCGCTATCAAAACAACGAGAACACGAGGTGCAACAAAGGCGAAAACAAAACTATTTAACTTTCTCTTAAGATTGGAATTGATGACATAATCAAGTGAAAATATTACTTTAGCCGGAAGTTCCAAACTATTTCATGGACAATATTCACGATATATTTCAGCTAGACGAGTGTCTGGACTGGATTATTGAGAATAAATTCAGAAGAATTGTAGTTCAGCTGAAGAAGGAGGATCTCAAAAGGTCTGCTGATATTAGCACATATTTGCAAGACAAGTTTCTCAGGAGAAATCCATATCAAGAGGATGCTATTGATAAAAAGGATGAGGAATTAGATGTCTATGTCACACAGGCAAATACTTGTTGTGTAGATTTGTTAGTAACTCAGCACATATCGAATTTAGATGCTATCATTCATCTAGGTAAGGTTTGCCTCTCTAAACCACAGCTCAAAAACATTCAACAAGTCGCAAAGCCAGTTCTATTTGACTTTACCCATCCCAGAGTTTCAAAAGATCTATTCCAAAAGAATCTCAACACAATATTCCAAGAGATTGATAGCCTAACAAAGTCAGACGCAAACTGCAAAATGTGTGTCCTTTACGACACTGATATGATCGATTATGTGAGAGAGCTCCAAGTGAAACTTGATGAAGCCCATCTAACCAGAGACTCCGTTGAGATTGCCAAACTTCGATGCCCCGACTCGAATTGGCAGACAACAAAAAACAATAGATCTTTCTTCATAACTGGTTCAAATATGGAAATTTTTCACAATTTTGTCTTGGCGAGAAATTCCAATGATTATAACTGTGCAATCTACATCGGCGATCGACTATCCACAGCGATCATTTTGTCTGGTCCAAGTAAGCTTATTAAGTTTACATGCAAAGATAGCGTCTCTCGAGAGGAGGTGAATGTCTCGAAGGTACTAAACAAAAGAATGGCGCTTGTAGGAAGACTTAAGGATCAGGACGAGCTGAAGATCGGAGTTATAATCACAAATCCTCTCCCGAATATGGATGAGATCGCGCCAAGACTGAGAAGTTATTCAGAAAAGCGAAAACATACGCTATATTTTATTACTATGGTACAAACTATTGACGAATGTAAGATAGGCAACTTTGATCTATGTGACGCATTCATTGTCGTTAATGCATGCACTTGCTCCACAATACTAGAATCACTTGTTTTCAACCGGCCAATAATAAGTGAAATCGAATTTAAGCTGGCCTGCGGCCTTGAGGCTGAATATGGACGTGTACTATGGCCGGGTTCATCCGATCACCTGTCTATTGATGATGAAATCAACAAGAGAAAAGTTAGCGATGTTTCGTTGGCTCTAGTGCATACGAGAAATGAGCTTCTAGAAAGATGTTCCCAAGCGAGGCTAAATAAGTGGTCCGGCTTGGAGTATAAGGCTTCCGTTGGTGATAGTAGTAGTGGCGATGGTACTAACAACACTAAAGAGAATTTAACTGTTGAAGAGGGTCTGACTGGTATTGCTTCAAGTTACATGAGTGAGCCGCTGAAGAAGGAGGAGGACTAAGATTAGCAGGAATAGGCTATCGATTGTGATAATATGGATACAGCCAATCCCATCCAAATTTCAAATAAATTGGCGAGTGCCATAAGAGAATTTGTTATTTTTAGTTTCTAATATGAACAATTATGAACATTGAGAAGTTTATGTGTGGAAAGTTTTCTTGTTTTGATTGTTGATTTTACCATCAATCGAACGATTGTGTTATTGCTTGTGATTTGTAGAATGTGTCTATATTGTGTCCTTCAGAATCCATCATCATCATCAATATGATAAAATGCTGGTGTTATTGTTGTTCTCAAATAATTATAAAAATTTCAAAAATTAATCATCATCATTGAAAAAAACCACAGAAACTTAGACGCGTCCTCCTCTTTGCCGGATCATCTCTACTTAATTGATAGCCTCTATTCAGATTTGAATCCTCAATCTTTTTCTCCATCTTGAGTTTGATATCTCTGGCAAGTGTTGTGAATGCTTCTTCAATGTTGATGGTTGCTTTTGCTGAAGTTTCCATAAATTTTATACCGTGCTGTAACGCTAGTTGCTCACCTCTCTCTTTTGAAACTTGGCGTTTGTCTTGAATATCGCACTTATTACCAAGAATCATTAGCTCAACATCGTCCGATGCGTGCGCTTCAATATTTCGTATCCAGTTACTAATATTCTCAAAACTCTTCAAATTTGTTACATCATATACGAGCATTATACCCATGGCACCTCGATAATAGGCAGTAGTAATTGTTCTAAATCTCTCTTGACCAGCCGTATCCCAAACTTGTAGTTTAATTTTCTTCCCATCAACCTCGATGGTTCTTATCTTGAAGTCAATCCCAATGGTCGAGATGAAAGCTGGACTGAATGTATCTTCGCTGAATTTAAATAGAATGCTTGTTTTTCCGACACCCGAATCTCCGATCAGGAGCAGTTTGAATAGATAATCATAACTCTTGTTGGTGGCCATATTGTTGTTTTGATGTTTAATGATGAATGTTATTCTTTGTTGCTCTTGTATTCAATGGAGAAAGTTACTTGATGAAAATGATGATGAAATGCAGTTCAGAAATTTTTCACTTGTTTGGGGCGGATGGTTATATTTCACTTCAAGATTTTCTGTTGATTATCAGTTGGTGAAATTAACAACTTTCAATGACAGCCCAGAAAATGTAATAATGCCGCTTGCTTCGCTCAATGATGTTGGACAACACAAATTAGCACTAGAATTGGATGTTTTTCATCAATATTGCTTAAGGTTGCCGAACACAATAGAGGTTGGTCTTGAGGAGGAAGCCAAGACAAGCGAATTACTTGGCAATAAATTGCTTTAGTTTTATCTTCTAGTTTTATCAACAATCCAATTGTTGATCTGATTGCTGTAATGTCAGATGCGAGTTGATGCTGATAATTCGCAAAGAGCAAACTTATGCAACAACAAACTAGCTATGGACTTGGTTAAATAATCCAATTAAATTTTAATTGATGCAATTGATATTGTAGGTAAATTCGTGAGCTAAAACAAGTCTTATAATTGACTCCACAAACAAACTTGACCCTTCCTCTGATTTGTCTCTTTGTATTGTCTCTAATACCAATAATAATTAAGAAATTTGTAAACGCCTGGCCCGCCCTTGGAGTTTCAGGAGTGTCCAATGAAGATGTTGATGCAAAAATATACAGTCCTCTATTGATAGCTTTGGCAAATTACTTTGGGAATATGATGTTTTGCTAAACGTAGTAAGAATGATGATTCAATAAAATGATGGCCAAATTGCGTCGATGGAATGAATGAAGCTGAGGAGGAGAAGGATGAATATAATAATTATCACACCTGATTGTGGTAATACCAGAGAAAGAAAGAGAGAGAAGCAATGGAGCAAAGTTATGGCTTTGGCTTGACTCAAGCTGCAGCAGTGGCATTGGAGTTTCCATTGGAGAGCGCAGGCGGCACCACCAACACAGCAGTCACTGCTGCTGTGCTTCTGTCCCTTCCAATGAGATTCCGCAGCAACAGAGCGAGTGTGGCGGCATTCAGATTAGGATACCGTGCGAGAAATGGTTAGCTTTTCTAAAAAAGGGAAAAAAGGGGGAAAAATCGTATTTTTTCCAGCTCGGCAGCTTACTCAACACGGCTCTTTTCGAGGTTTCGGGTCTAGGTGCTCATCATCGCACCCATTAAACTTTGCATACAGGTCCCTGATATAGCACAAAACAACTTGAATCAACAGACAGCGGGACATGTTGCACCGATTCGCTGGTGGGTTGTAAGGACAACCCACCAGCGAGAATTCGCGTTCGTTTTCACAGCTGATGATTTAGTACCAACAATGCCGCTAGAGGCGCTCAAAAGTATAAAAGCTATCTTTGTGGTTCTCACATACACCAGCAACAGAGGCGCCAGTAGGCAGTGAGAGTACATAAGCAATACATAAGCAGATTGCAATGGCAAAATCGAGAGCACCAATGACGACTCACCGACTGGCTGACTGGCTGGCTGGCTGCGACACGGGGGCAGCCGGCCGGTCAGCCAGCCATTCGGTCGATCGGTGGGTCTGTCGGACGCGAGCTTTTTTGCGAGCCCGGGATGCCCGGGCCGCATCTTTGCCTCAATTGCGGCCCGCGGTTGTTGTCGCTACTGCTGTGGTTGTTGTGTTGGTTATGGGGAGACAGGCAGGCAGCCAGTCGCTATAGCCACTGGCTTTGGATCAAACACTACGCCAAAACGACCTGTCCTCAGGGCGCATGCGTTCTAGCGAACACTAGTGGTGGTGGTAGTGGTGGTTGCTGTTGTTGTCTGCGACGTGCATTCACAACAACCGCGCGCCTCTGCTCGCAAGCCTGCCCAGAAGTCGCATTGCAATGGAGGCTTGTAATGGGCCGGTCGGTGAATTTGTTGGTTGTGTATTAACGGCGGCAGCGCCGCATCCAACGGACTGCGTCCATTGAAAGTTGCGAGCCGCTTGTTAGTGGGGAAGATTCTGTGCATGCGTTTGTGTGTAATACTCTTCATCGAGGAGGCAAAACCAAGTCGCATTCACTTGCATCGCGAGCAGCACAATGGCTCCCACTGTGGATGTGTGATGCTGCCGCCGCCGCCGCTGCATTCATTGCCATAGGCGAGTCACAGTGAGCAAGCAAATGAGAGCCCATTTGCTCTGTGTGTCGCCTTCTCTCTCTCTCTCTCTCTCTCCGTCCCCCTCTTTCTCTATCTCTCTTTAACTCTCGCTTTCGTTGCCTTTGCCACTTGTGCCCACTAGCACCACTAACTTGCCTGCTCGCTCGCTCCCACTCACAACTACAGCAGTGGAATTGTGTGCGTTTGCGCGTCTGTTACACTGGGCCCGGCGCGCGCCCCGCATTCCCCCACTCGACCGCTCGCCCGTCTGTCTGTGCGACTGTCTTCCCAGCTATCCACTCACTAGCACTGGCCCACTCTCTGGCTCGCACGGGCCACCATTGCAACTTGCAACCACTAGCACCACCACCACCACCAACACCACTACCAGTGGTCCCGTGAAAGCGACTGACCCGACACAAGAAAAAGAATAAGAGGCATCAGCATCAACAAAGTGGCCAAAGTGGCCGAAAAAGAGAAACGGGAGCATCACTACTTCATTATCTCATTACTTAAAATACTCCCAATACCTCAACCACTTCAACTATAACCACAACCATACCGATACCAAACCAATAACAACACCAATACCGTCAACATATCATATCATATCATATCGTATACCCACTAGAGCATACAACTACTTCATAAATGACCAATTAGCACCATGGACTTTGACATCCATCAGGCGGCCGATATGCTCGTGTCGTTAAAAACACGAGCAATTGAGCATTCGAATGGTAACCTAAATAATCATCATCACAAAGCATCGCACATTATCAACGCATCATCCGTTCACCCAAACCACCATAGTAACAGTATGCATCATCATCATAATCCCAATCAAGGTTTGCAAGGCCAAAGTGCACCCTATGACCTGAGAAGGAACCAGGTGATTGAATGGCGTACACTGTTACCGTTATTTACCATTGACGCACCAAATAATACCAACAACACGAACAACGAGTCGAATACCAACACAAACACTGCTAAGACAACCAGCACGGCTACCAACACCAACAACCAAAATCATAGTATTGCACAACTAAACCAAAGCAACATCACCAATAATAACAATGACACTGCTAAAGACCTATCTCACATTGCCATTTTGAACAACAATAATAACAACAACTACAACGAATACAACTACAACAATATCATCACGACAAAACAAGAGCCTCACAACTTCAAGGTCCAAACCATAACAATCCCACAAAATCAGCTTCAGCCTCAGAACAACGGCGCCTCGTGCCAGAATGTCAACACAAATGGTAAAAACAATAACGTTAGCTCCACAAACTCAGCCATCAACCAAACACCGACACCTAAGACACCCACGTCCGCGTCACCAAGCCAAAAACAACAAAGCGGCGCTGGTGGCGAGGCTCACATTAAGCGGCCATCCAACTCGTTCATATTGTTCTCAAGAAAGTATCGGCCACTAGTGCACCAGCGTCACCCAAATAGCGATAATCGAACAGTGTCTAAAATTCTAGGCCAATGGTGGTATAGTTTGGATCAAAGTGAGAAGAACAAGTATAAAGTTGAGGCTTTTCAGCAGAAAGAGGATCACTTTAAGAAGCATCCGGATTGGAAATGGTGCACCAAGAGTCAATCATCACCATCGCCAGCGACAAGTGGCGTTGGTAGTGCTTGCGGGTCCATGGTCGCTAGACGCGATTCAAGTAGTAGCGCTATTTTCTCGCCACCGATTCCTTTGTCGGCGCCACCCCTTTCGGCACCGCCACTGACTGCACCCTCGGCGTTTGCCACCTCGTCGGGCGCCTCACCAGCTGCAACCACTGCAAGTAGCTGTAGTCCAGAGAATCAACATCATCGAGTTCATCAGCAACAGCGCTTTTTTGGCCAAGATTTTGATCTCTCAGCTGCCGTTGTTTTGTCCCGTCAACAGCTAGATCTCAGCTTGGCAAGCTCCAGACAGAATACACCGTTATCGGCCTCAGTCAACACACCAACCTCGCCTTGTCTCACTGCCGGTGCTGCCGATACCAGAGAGTCGACCTCCCACCGACGCACGTTAAGTAAGCAAAGACGCCTGATTATGGAATTGTTTAGAATTAAGGGCTTCTATCCGTCTACTGAACAAACGAACAAGTTCTATGAAGAGCACAAATCAGTATTCACAAGCAAGAAACAGTTGCAACACAAAATTAGAGAAGTTAGACAAAATCATATGTCCCAAACCCAAGCTGGCAATCTAACTCCCGGACCTAGCGATGAATGATCATCATCAAACCCATTGACAAGCTCGTTATAATTCAATTGTATTGACCTGTGTATAAGAACTTGGATATGATTGAACCAAGTTCACCAAAAGTTGACAAGAGATAATCCATTGCTACTTATCATTATTCACATTATTAGAGTTAACATCACCACTATATTGAAATAAAATTATCGCCACAATCATTAACAATATTACTACAATTAAAATGGATAGAAATAAAATTTCTCATCAACCGAACCATACAATACAAGAAATCAATAGTCACTAGCCTAGATTGTTAATTATCATCGATTGAAGTTTTTTCTTCAACTTGAGACTTTAATTCATCTTCTTAATCTTACTTTAAATTATCCCTCAGTTGGAACAGTGATTTGACCTGCCTTGATTTTGTCAATGATATCGTGTGGCCTACATCCCTCAACAGTGCATCCAACACTTTGTGAGGTACCCAAAACCTCGAGGACAGTTCCCTCGAGCTTCTTGGCTTGACTCCTCGATCTCATTGTCCTGGCAATTGAAACTATCTCATCAAATGTAAGATTTCCTGAATGTTTAATATTCTTTACTTTCTTTCGATCTCTGGGAGGTTCTTTTAACGCTTTGATAACTAGTGACGCGGCACTCGGCACGACCTCTATAGTTGCTTGACGGTTGACAATGGTGAGTTTACAAGTAACCTTCAAGCCCTTCCAGTCTTGAGTGGCCTTGGCAATATCGTCACCAACCTTCTTTGGGGACAGACCGAGGGGACCAATCTTTGGAGCTAGCGATGATGTGGCACCGGCTTCGCCTCCGACTGCCCTCAAGAAGACTAGATAGAGGATCGGATTGAAATGGAATTTGTTAGCATGATTGTTTTGAAGAATTTCAAACAAGGCTTTTTTGCCTAGAAGGTGGTCTACAGTGACAGTGATTAACTCAGCTGTTTAGGTATTGATACTTACTAATTTTAACCTCATTTGGATCTGGTTTCTTTGCCATTGTGTTAGTTTGTTTCTACAAATGATCTTTTCGGAGTAGTAATAAGTGTTCCGGCTTGCTGCGATGCTTGCCAAATAGAGTTTTAAAGGAAGATAATAGTTTTGAAGTCTAGTACTGATAATTTATGCTATACCAAATAATAATATTGGTATCCTAATATGTTAGCTTGGTTGGATAATAATAAAGATTTTCATGGATTGGTGACCATGCCGCATATCCTTATGAGAATTTGTGTAGAAAAGCAAGTTGCCACAGTGAGTTAGGATCTGCGCACCGAAAACATGTTGGAAGCGGAAATTCTGGCCTTGTGTGCGGAGCAAGCGAGCACATGCAAAAGTTTCTTTCCCTTTCTGTATGGGTTTTTGTACACTCTAAGAGGGGAAAAAGTTGCGCGTCAACATGGGCACACGCGGTTCTGGCGGCAAGTTTAAATCGGATTTCGGGCAAACTCGAATGACGCAAACTTGCACGATCACAGTTTTTTCTCTATGCACCTACATATCGTAGCTCAAGTTTTACTGGAAAATTGATACGTAAACTTCCTGTCAAGCTTACTGTGGAGATAGTATTTCGTTACAGTCTGCTCAAATTAATTTGTTTTAATTATCTGTCTTTCTGAGGCGGATGATGCTCCGTTTCTGAATCGTGAGAGTTAACACCAAATCTATTGTCTTAAATGAGATAGAATTTCCTGTATTTTGGGTGAGGACAAGCAGGCCACTTGTATGAATTCAAATCAAAATCAAGTCGTCCTCTAACTTAATTATCTCTTCAAAGTTATTGTCAGACTTTTCAGCTGCCCAAGCGAATCCCTTTGAGTAGCTTGAAAATTTGCCCGTCGCATTGCAATAAATTAAAACACGAGAGTCAAAGGGATTGTGCCGGCGGCACCAGAGTCGAGGAGAAAAAACACTTGTTGCCTACAAGTTGTTGGTTTCAGATGAGCTTCAAATTGATTTACTGCACATGCGCAACGCAATGAACGTTTGCCTTTTGACTCGATGGCTTAAACTGGCTTCGGTGATGGAGGAATCTTATCTCGTTGGTGGTGGTCGTTGGCGGTGGTGAGCAGCGATTTGAGACTAACACTGATTCTCTCGTCGGCGCTACAAGGCGACCACTTGTCCCAATCGACATCGTGTCAAAGGCAAGAGAGAAAGAAAGAGAGAGAGAGAGAGAGAGAGAAAGAAGAAATCAGTGAGTTAGTTCGAGTTTATGCTTGGACTTTATCATTCTATTGGTAGTACTCGACCGCAAATCTCGAAAGGTGCGAACATACACACACTCGGCGAGTTTTGATTGTTTGGTATGAGTAGTTTAGCCAGTGAGTCAGTTAGTCAATCACATAGGTTGCTGTGTCTCCGCCACGTTAAATCGCCACCTCAGCCACCAGGTAGGTGACAAGTAGTTAGCGAATAAGAATAAGCGAGAAGTTAGATTAGAGGACGACAGCAGCAACAAAAACAAGTTGCGACAAACAGGAAGATGGACGAGAGTGAGATTCTCACGCAGGTGACTGCTCTTTCGTCATTCGCTTTAAGGGGATCTAGCGGCAAATTGGACCAGACGCAGCAGCAGCAATCTCTAGTCGGCCATCATCATCAACAACAACAGGATAATAGCTACACTAATAACTCGCCACCAAGTGATCAAATTAAATACGAAGACCAACAGTTACATTTGCAGCAACAGCAACAACACCAATTGCATCATGGAGGTTATCAGTATCAGCAACATCAACAGCAGCCACCTCACCTGCAAGCCATCAACTCCACGGCATCCAGTGCCTCGTCGACAACCTCCTCGGCCTCGGCATTGTCCTCGTCGGCAACAGGTTACGCCGAGGCGAAGCTGGAGGACCCAGAATTGTGGCGCGCATTTAATACGCAAACCAACGAGATGATTGTAACCAAGAGCGGACGCCGGATGTTTCCGGTGATCAAAGTGGCCATCAGTAATTTGGATCCTAGATCAATGTACTCAATTGCCATCGAATTTGTGCAAATGGAAAACCACAGGTGGAAGTATGTTAACGGCGAATGGGCACCGGGCGGCAAATCGGAACCAAGTAGCAGCAAGTCACTCTATGTCCATCCAGAGTCGCCAAATTTTGGCGCCCATTGGATGAAGGATCCAATTACTTTCTCGAAGGCGAAGCTCACCAATAAGCCAACGAATCAGCCAGGTCAGGTTGTGTTGAATTCGTTGCACAAGTACCAGCCAAAGATTCATGTAATCAAGGTTTCCACGGACGATAAGCCATTTCAAAGAGGTCGCATAGATACCTTCCAATTTGCCGAGACCCAATTCATTGCAGTGACGGCGTACCAAAATGAGAATGTAAGTTGGACAGTTTTATACTATCAATCGACGAAAACCATGAAAATTTCACGAAACCTATATAGCTCTTGAAAAATCTCCAATTTATCTAACCAAATCTAAATCCATATCTAAAACGCCAAAAATTGCACCGCCAGGTTACCAAGCTTAAGATTAAGTTTAATCCATTCGCTAAAGCTTTTCAGGATGGCCGCGATCGGCCCGTAGACATGAATCTATTGGGTCATCATCACCATCACTTTCAGCACAATCCAAATCAACATTCTCACCACCATCACGCGGCTCACCATCACCACCAAATCCACCATCAGGTGCCGAGACCGATGACTATTGATGATGCTGCTGCGGCGGCTGCCGCCGTGGCCGCTCACGCGGCCACCCATCACGCGCACCAGGTATTCCAACACCATGTCACTAATCCGTTTGCAGGTGTCAAAACGGCGGTGCCGGACACAGTCGATTCAGCCTCCGCCCACCATCATCATCACCATAATCCTTACCACCACCACCACCATCACCTCTCGATGGCGGCGGTTGCGGCTCACCACGCGCACCAGCAGCATAGTTTCCATCACAACCACCAACATCACCATCAGCAGCAGCAACAACAACAACAACAACAACATCATAACCAACAACAGCATCATCTTCATCAGCAACAACAACTTCAACCACAAATTAGTCCACAGGAAAGTGCAGCTAGCACAGTCTTAGAGCATCACAACTTACATACAGGCGGTCAGATTGCACACCACCACCACCACCACCAATCCCACCAACCACAGCTCCACAATCATCAAGCTCATGCCGCGGCCGCTGCTGCGGCTCATGATTGGCACCCGTCGCAATACACAAGTCACCTGGCGGCGGTGAGCAATCTAGCTCAAGTATCGGCGCATCAGCAAAGCGTTAGCTCGCACCTAGATCACCAGCAGCAACAACAACAGGCGCAACTGCATCAGTCTCAGCAACCACATCCGCAGACGCCACCCGAGAGCTCGAATTCAGTGTCTACGGTGGATCATCAAGACCATCATGAGCAATCACAGACACTACAGCAGCAGCAACAGCAATTACAGGCGTTACAACAACAGCCGACACTGAACGACCGTGACATTTCCTCCAACAGTTATCATCATTTAGCCTCGAGCCAGCAGCATATGCAACAAGTGGCGCCAGTGACACAGCAGCAGCAACATGAAGGAAGTCCCGACTCAAATGGCCATCAATTGGCCTCGTCGGGATCCTCGACGTCAACCACTCAGCCATCAGCTCAATGGTGCGGCTTCGTATAGGGCACAGCACTAGCTATGTCTTACTAGTACTAACTGGCTAGACTTCAGCAGAGTTTCCTCCTTCTTATGCACAGGCGACGAGAAGAAAAAACAAGATGTAATAATTTTAAGCTAAATAATAAAAAATGTTAGTTGCAATGTGCATCTTAAAACTTGGACTCGCGCTAAGCTCATTTGTAGTTAGCTACCTCTAGCTTGCCAGCTCGCGCAGAACCTATATACCTTGAGCTGGAGCTTGAAACTCTGCCAAAAAGAACCACCTGATGGGCGAGTGAACAGAAGCAAGCGAGCAAGTAAAACTACAGGTACACACAAGATTCAAGTTGAGGAAAAGGAGGTTCACTTGAAAACTAAAACCCCAGCCCAACGGCTTGGAGTTAGTTGAGGCGTTTTCTAATGTTTGTTGTGCATTTGTGTATTTAGATTGCGGCTTCCACTTAGGTGGTGGCGGCGGCGGCTATCAACGTCAGTTGTCCTTTGCCCAGTTTAGTTTGTTAGGCTCACTCACCACCGACAACGAAGTCTCAATTTGCCTCCTTAGTAGACTGACGACAAAACAACGACTCCATTGTTTCTCGTCCTAGTCAGCGTCGACGTCAGCGGCGGCTCGAATTTGGAACCGCCAAGGAACTCAACTGGTGGTCGATGGTGCGGCAGTTGGAAAAGTCTGGGAGTTTTGGTTTGGTTTTCGCCGGTTTGGTTCCCGTAGCAAGAGTATAGTAAAAAGGCAACACTAACCCCGCAGATTGAGCAAAGCAACTCAGCGACTTGTTGAGCACTTGAATTTACAGTCCTCCCCAAGAGTACCACTAATAGCTTATAGCTAATAGAGAGCCCAGAGTTTTTGTTGAAACGAAGCGAGAGAGTCTCAGCCTCGAGAAGAAGTGTGTGTGTGTGTGTGTTGATTTAAAAGAAAGGGAGAAGCCAATAGCAATGTACCATAGGAGCCAATTGGTGGTAGTAGTGGTGGTGGTGGTGGTGGTGGCGGTGGTGGCGCCCGAGCTCCTTAAGAAAATCACTCGCCGCTGCACCTGCACCTCAAACACATTGCTCTTTTTCAGTCATTGTCGTTGTTGTCTTGGTCCTGCTCGTCACCATCGTCGTCGTCGTCGTCGTTGTAGTCTTCGTTTCTCTTTCCCTCTGTGTTTGCTGCTCAAGTAGTTGATTTACTGCAGGTTAATAAACGACGACGTCAAAGGACGACGACGCACACAAGTCTGTCGGCAAGTTTGAGGTAAAGCAAAAGAGGAAAGGCATCATGATGATTGGCTAAATGAGCGGCAGGTAGGACTAGTCAGTCAGTCAGTCAAACAGTTTGATTGTCGAAACTTTGGCGGTTCAAGGGAAGAAGAGGAGGAGGAGAAGAAGAATGGTGGTTGTTGTCTCGCAGTGGACCTACTCGACTAAACTCAAAGTGTTTGTGTCTTCCAGACTCTACTCTTGCGGGAGAGTTTGTATTTAGATTGCGACTTCCACGTTTTCGGTGGCGGCGATGGTGGTTATTGGTCCTGCGTGATGGTTATTGCGGCCAAAAGAGTCGACAACCGACTCTTTTGTTTCAGTCAGTTAAAGATAGAGAACCTCTCGGTGGCCGATGGTGGAGTCAAATCGAGTTAACTCGAGTGCAACTTTTCTAATTCAGTCTGTCATTTATAGAGCCTAGCAACTCTCTTGAGTTAAAGTAGTTGAAAAAGTGTGTGAGAGAAAAAGAGTACCTGTTGTTTAAGGTAAAATGAACAACTGATTCTATCTCCACTACTACCTGCTGCATCCCAAGCAGCAACTTGAACAACTCGGACGCTTCGAGCAACATTTGGAAACAATTAAATGACTGACTGACTTGCCTGATGGTAATGGCAATGGCTATTGTAATAACGCCAACTACGCCCCTTCGAAACACTCTCAAAGTGTGTACCCTTTAGTACCCTGGCGGTAGTAGTAGTAGTAGTAGTAGTAGTAGTAGTAGTAGTAGTAGTAGCAGAAGTGGTAGTGGTGGTAGCAAGAGCAGATATTGCGAGACAGTTGGTCGATGGAGCAGACACCTTATGCTCCGGCAAACTCAAAGGTGTTGCAACTCGGATACATTAAAAAGTGTCGGCGGCAACAGGTTGTGGTTGGCGGTTGAAAAATCGATATTTGTGCCGCCGCTCGCAAGTGTTCTTGTTATTGCAATCAACTCGAGTGTTCATCGAAGGATGCAACTAAAATATGACTGGAACATTACGGGAACACAACCTGGCGATAATAAATGAAAGAAACAAAACGCTGCGAACTCGTCTGAGTTTAAGCGAGCTTCAGGTTGTGACCGACTTTGTGTTCTTGGATTAGTGGCCATTGTAAGTGGGAGTCAACAATTGGAAACAAGGTGGTTAAATGATATCGGAAAGATGTGATGGCAAGGAAGATGGAAGTTGGTGCAACAGTAACAGAAGGGGCAATAAGAGATGAAAAGATTGATGCTCGTTAGAATGATTTGCTCGGCATCTGAGCAGTCAAGTTTTATCGGCCATCAGCAAAATATTGTTCCGATTCTCACTGAGCAGTTTTCTCTCACAAATTTCGCTATTTTTTTTCAATTAGTCCACGCAGTTCTCTGCTCTGATTTCATTTCTCGGTATTTAAACAAGCCAAACCGGTAATTGCTAGACAACTAGTCCCGAGAACCCACGCAGGTTTCACCTGCCTCTCAACAGGCTGTCTCCATGTGAGACACCTGTGTATTTTGAACCACACAACCAACACCTGAGCCTATATCTCATTGTTCACTCAACCTCACCATCCATCTTCGTCTTCCACTAATTCAAAGTAACTCGATTACCTAGCTTTGGAATTACACATCCGGTGGTCCAGCTAGTTGCTGGCCAAAACTTGCAAGCTATGCAAGGATCAATCAATGAATCAATGAATTGACGAGGCGAAAACGGTATGAGCTAATAAATTACTTATCTCTAAGAGTTGGAATGTCTATCAGTTGGGCAACAATAACAACATGATGGCCTGTTGAATGGTTTGGTCAGGCAATTCGCTGGATTACCATTTTATTGGCCCAGATGAATGTTGAATGCCATCGGCTCTCTTGAAGCCAAATGATTGAATCCAATTGAGTGTATTCATTTCTTATTTACAATCGCCAACAATTCAACTGATTGGTAGTGTTTAGAATGCTAGCTCACCTTTCGGCATAGAAACTTTGAATTCGAGAAACACAGACTGAACGTCAGGTAATGCAGCGCAACAAGTGCGCGATTCATCATTCAGGGAGCATCAGTGAGCGCCACACTTTGTGAAGCAAGTGAGTTACTTTCAGCCGGACCTCAGATAACTTTCACCAAAAAGCAGAAACAAAACTAAAATGTATTGTATTAAGACAACTGATGTTTATTATTTAGAACCTAAGAAGTGAAGTATTCAGTAAACAAAGATAAAGACGCCACCTAAAGATGCGGTTGGTGTGCAGCCTTAACTTGTTCCATATGGAATTCTTGCCTTTCCCTTAGCAATTGTTGTCTTTGGTTTTCAATTACATCTCTATCCTTGTCAATCAAGGCCTCCAATTCTTCAAAATGTTTCATCTTCAAGTCAAGCTTCTTCAATTGAGTATCAATAAGCATGGAAACAAGCGACTTAATCTTTCTCTCCTCCATGGCAGCCAAATGTTTGGACTTGACAGCGGCGGCACCTAGAGCGCAAGCAGCAGCTGTGGTCAGGTTTTGTTCATTTGTTTTAGGTTCCTCTTGTTGTTGTTTCTGTAGCTGTTGTTGCTGTGATTTGGGTGGTTGATCTTTTTGTTGACTTGGTGTTGATGTTGTTGTCTTGGTTGTTATTTCTTTGCCACTATCTTCTGTCAATTTTGAAAACTCGTCCAGTGCCGCTTTAGTGGCCGCAGCCGCAACTGGCGGCGGCACAACTGAGGCCAAGAAGCAAACAGTTGACATTATGGGATTGCCTTGTTTTGAGAATGGTATAGGCTGAGTCAGTGGTGGGGTTACGTCTTTCATGTTTTCCAAATATGGATCCTCAATCGGTAGCTGGAGGAAGTGGAGGATACACTCGTCTTGAGTTCGGCTGCCAACATGCTCGCATACCTTATTCCAATCGTCTTTATACATTTCAATTCCTTCCAATAATTTAAGAGTCTCAGCGTCGTCCCATTCACGGTGTTGGGTGCCACGTTTCTTGGCATACTGATCTATCTTGAGCCCATTATCACTAATAGTGGCCAAATCTTTCTTAATTGACCTCTTAGTATCCGCGGCGCTGCTTGGTGTACCATTCTCTGGCTGCTGGCTAGCCGGTGTTAGATTTGGATGGGCATTGTGAACTGCTGAAGCATTAGGTGTTGCACCAGCACCACCTTGGGTTGCGCTAGCTTGTTGTGATTTTGGCTTGTTGACCTCAAATGGTTTTAGACCTGATGGTGTGTCAACTAATACATGGAAATGACAAGTCGATGGTGGACCCATGGGCGAGGGTCGCATAGCTGGGTTTACTTGATAATTGATGAGACCCCATTGTTCTAGAAAAGCGTGAACTCGCATGATGGCGCAAACGTCGCCCGCTAGATTTCTCCTGCAAGCCGTAAATGTAAGGTACTCCGTTGGATTTAGTCGGTAGGTATCGATCATGAAGTTTCTGTAGGCAATATAGACTTCAGGTGTTTTGGACTTGTTCTTAAAATTAAAGAATTCCGGTAAAGCGCGTCTCTCAACTGAATGTATACAATTATAGTCGAACCAAGCTGAATAGCTGGGAACGATAATGTGATTTGTCTGGTCTGTAGCCTGTCCGTCCTCCATCTTGTCCATGTAGTTGACCTCGAGTGCATCGCCGGCGAGGTGGCCGCCTTGGTGGCCAGGAGCTCCAGTTGCATTTGTTATGACCGGCGCCGCTCCGATTCCATCTGCCACAACTGGAGTTGTCTTGCCACCGGTACCGGTGCCGCTTTCGCCGGACTCGGTTGATTTGCGAGTCTCCTCACTGTCATCTGGTGCCGTTGTGGAGTTTTCGGTTGATTTTGCAGCTACCGTTAACGAGGATTGATGTTGTGGTTGTTGTGGCTGTTGCGCCTTTGGGTGTTCCAATTTCATTTGCTTGGTCGGCGGTTCGCCGAGAGATTCATTTGCTGCCTCGGCGTCTGCAGCCGGCGATTCGCTTGACTTTGCTTGGCTCTTGGAGGTTGTGGCCGAGGTTTCAGTTGTGGGTTGTTGGTTGTTGCCACTTGACTCCGAGGTGTCCATACTCTCGACACTATCATTTGCGTTTTGTTCGGAAACACTAGTGTCGCCAGCTGAAGCTACTGATGCTGCGGCGGCCGCCGCCGAAGCTGACGACCCCGACTTGTCGGCAGCTGTGCCCCGCTTCGCTCTAGTCCTGATGCCCATGTTAATAAAATTTGAAGCTGTCTTGGGTTTATATTATTAATTTAGAGCCTAAAATGTAATAGAGCGCTCGATGCGAGATTTTGGGGGGTGAATAAAGTTTGTTGTGTGCTGTTGCTGTTGAAGTTTATGCAATAAGTTTCTGTTTGTGTCTCTCCGTTTCAATGAAATAGATGGATATTTTAATTACGGCTGTTGGTTCCAAAAATCTCTCATTTTTACACTAGCTCGTGTGTGTGAGTTCTCTCTATTTTTCTCATATATGTAGAAACTCTATGGTAAAATTTCGTTCGCACACATTGAAAGCTGGAGCACAGTGGTGGCGCCGCAGCAGCAGCAACAAGGGTCAGCCGCAACGCCGACGTTAGTCTGCATGAAACACACAGAAAATTGGCGCACTAGCCGATGCAGAAAACGCCGCTGCTTCTGCCAATGCCGGGCGCTGGCGGTTGCAGCAGCAGCTTCAGTGACGGTGGCAGCAGCAGCAGTAGGAACAAGAGTGAGAGGAGCGACCCACGCACCATAGAAAAGCACCATGAATTTTCTTCTCTCTCTCTCTCTCTCTCTCTCTCACTCTCTTGTCATAGAACAAAGCAGCACTAGGGCCGTCGACATTATGGCGCCATCCTGCGCCCTCTCTTGGGACTTGCAAAGCAAATACCCTCAAACTTTTGACTCATACTAAACTAGGGAGATTTACATAAGATATAGGTAGAAACAAATTAAATTTATATAATATTATATCACTTATGTTGATGATTATAATAATCTTGAATCATCTTGTCCAACAGAGAAACCTCGCCAGCCATTAGACCCCTCAAATTGTAATAACTCTTGCCAATTCGATGATCGGTTATCCTATCCTGTGGAAAGTTATACGTGCGAATCTTCTCGTTACGATCCGCGTTACCCTGTTGCGCTCGTTTCAATCCCTCCGATCGACTAGTAATCTTTTCTAATTCTAACATTTGCATTCGCTCTAACAACTTCTTCATGGCCAACTTCTTGTTGTCCATCTGACTTCGAGTCTCTCGACATTCAACAATTAATTTGCTAGGTTTGTGGATCAACCTAACGGCAGTCTCGGTTTTGTTCACATGTTGACCTCCTGGGCCAGAGGCTCTCATCGTTTGCCACTCTATTTCTTTCTCATTAACCTTGATATCTAAAATTGATTCAGGCATTACAGCGACAGTTACTGTTGACGTATGCATTCGACCGCTTTTCTCGGTCTTCGGAACTCTTTGTACACGATGAACTCCAGCCTCTTGAATCAAATTCTCGAAGGATCCAGGTGCCGCGATTATTAGCTTTGCCCTCTTGATGCCACCCAAATCGCTGGTATCTTGCTCGGCAAGCTGGTGAGGCCATGATTTAGATACGAAATACCTCATGTAGACACCAAGCATATCGCTTGCGAACAACATGGCCTCCGTGCCACCAACTCCATTGTTTATCTCCAAAATCGTTGAATTTGTTTGCCTTGAAGCCGAGTATCTCCTAAGCTGATTTTGTCCATTTCTAAAATAATTGTTCGAATAACAACAAGAGTTCGATTGGATGGTTCTGATGATTTGTCCTAATAAGTGTCTGGATAACAATTTATTCATCATTTTGGGCTCAAAACTTAAGTTGCACCATCCACATGGCTTGCGGCGTCAAAGCACGTGCACATGCTTTTTAATACAGTACAATCCAAATATTTTGTCGTCTCATCGACTGCGCATATCGCGCTATTTCCATGAAAACAACATGTCTCACATGCATCATTAATGGAATCAACCTAATTACGTTATTTCTAGATTACGCGCTCACCTAAAATTACATATTAAACCCATCAAAGTTGAAAGAGAAGTTGCGCAAGAGGCGACAAAATATTTGGATAGTACTGTTTACGTTACTTTCTCACAAATCGAATGATTTCAAATTATTTAATATCTACATTGTCTGAATAAAATTGCCTCAATGCTCGCCATTGGGGACTATGCAAAGCCAACTGGGGTCTCTTTGTAGCCAAGAGATCATGTGCTTGTTCGGGCGTCCAATTGTTCTGTTTCATCAAATAACAACAAACTAAAGTTGCACTTCTCGTTCGGCCAGCCTTACAATGGACATAAACACTCTCGTCATCGTTTGTTGACATTATAAACTCCACTCCAGCCTTGAGTTTATCCTGTGAAGGTGTTTCGAAGATATCTTGAGTTTGTAATTGTAAAAACCTAACATTGCATCGTGTCCAATGATCACCTGACGCAAACCATCTCTTCAACCATTGCAATTCAAAATCTTCATTCATCGACACAACACCTCGGACATTTTCGTGTTCAATCAATTCCTTCTGTATAGATATCCATGGCAAAGCTCCTATAATGACTTTATTATCCACCCTATTGTACCATGGGCGAAGATTCAGTTTGTTAAGCACCACATTGTAGGATAGCGATGGAATGAAACCAGCGCGATAAACTGTCCTAAGCATTCTCCGGAATGTCGATTCAGTATCCACCATCTGCTGTCAATATAAGTGTTGTTGAGATGTCATCATTTAATTAATGAGATTGATACTATTGGTATTGGTGACCTAAGTAATTATAATATCAGGACAGAAAAATGTAAACAAAGACAAAATTTACAGTGTGTCCAAAATCTAATGTGTTTCTGTAGTTGCATAACCATTTTCATGATGTGCGACCAATCGTTAAAGCGCTCAGCTTCAACCAACAGTGGATGCGTCGAAAGTGCATAGATTCGAAGGCTACATTCAAGTGGACAAAAAACAGGTAAGATCATTTGGCCTAGATAATAGATAAACTCTTTATTGCTTAATGGCTATGCTTTGAGTGATTCAAAGAGGAGCTGGCAGTGTTTGGCGGCGATGTTAGGGTACTTCGCTCAAGTCGTTTCTCGGCGTTTTTCCATTGCATTGGAGTTGTCTGGTGTGATGAATCATTGGAAACATGATGAAAGGTTAGCTTCGTTCTCAGTGATTTACACCATACATGTACATGTTTCGACTAAACAACTATACTTACCAATCCATAAAATGCCGTCATTATCAATCTCTCATGAACTTCCTTCAATCGCTTGTACTTAGAAAACTCCCTTTCCATTTCTATCAGTCGGTCCTCTCTTTCACGAAGCTTCATCCTCAACAGGTTGGCCTCGTCTAGTGAACCGGAGTTAAAGGATGATGCTGATGACATGCAAGCTGGATTTAAGCTATTGTTGATAGACTGATTATTGTTGACTGCCTTTATGAGCTCCCTAGCTTTCTGTAAATTTTTCTTATACTTGGTCTCCAGTTCCATGATTTCTTGATCTCTTTGGAAAAGAAGACGTTGCAACTCCTCTACTCGACTTATTAAGGCAAGCATATTATCGGAACTAGAATCATTAGGTAAGGCACTGGTACCGCTATAATTGGAGGGCCCTACACCACCGTGCAGGTTTGTGAGATCTTTCAATCGTGACTCTAACAGTAAAATCTTTTTCTTAGCTTGCCGATTTTCCATCTCCAAATTTGAGCACCTAGAGTTGGCATTGTCGAGAAGTCCACCTAATATTGCATTATCACCTTCTCGTTTGGAATTTAGTTTGTTTTGTAACATTTCATTTTCAATCTCCAACCTAACAAGTCGCTCTTTTAGCTCCACACTCGATGTTGGTGACAAATTGTTAGCCGACGATGATGAAGTTTGTTGACCATCAGGTGAGTCGCCGCCGCTCGATTTTAGAGCTGCAAAACTTTTGTTCATTTGTCCTGTTACTTCACCACCACCGACAACTTGACCACGAATACCACCGCTACTAGCTGCTGATTGAATTAGTTGATTTGTGGTTTCATAAAGCTTTTCATTTTCTTTTTTGGTTGCTGCAAATTTCTCATTAACTCGAGCCAATTCAACCTCAGCCTTATCGGCTCGGTGTGTCTCTTCACCAAGTTTCACTTGAATCTCTTGTAATTGCTTCTTAACAATATCAATTCGACCTACAGACCTTGACAATTGCTTGTTATCTTCTTCTAGCTTCACAATAGTCTGTATATGTCCAACATTCTTTTCCTCTAAACTTTTTAACTGAGCTTTCATTTCATTATACCGCTTGGTGAGATTTTCTATCTTTGACTCGTAGCTTATCACTTTCTCCGATATTTGCTTATGCTCATCAAGCTCGTCTTGAAGCCTCTTAGCTTGATCCGCCTTATTTCTGATTTCATCGTGTTTGGACATCAGTTTATCGAGATCCTCTTGCAACAGACTTGACTTTAGCTTGAACTCTTCCTTCTCATTTTCAACTCTCATGATCTCGTCCTTGAGTCTGTGAACTTCATTTTGCAATTTGTAATACTGAACTTTCATCAGATCACTCGAAGGCTGATCGCTATGTCCTGTTGCTATTCTATCACTATCTTTAGATGGACTGCCACCCTGACTAGCCGAAGTACTGGCTCGGCGAGCCTCAGTTGACTTAACACTTGCATCCTGCTTGAGTCTTTCACTTAATAGTCGTTCATTCTCAAATGCCATCTGGTCATATTGAACTTGTAATTGTTTCAACTTCAACTCTAACTCATGACAAGCTTGGGACTTCTCGTCCTTCAATCTTAAAGCCTCATTCAATCGTTGCTCAACATCTTCCATGGTCTTGATGGAGCCACCGACTGATCGGGAAGATGTGTTATCTAAGTTGCTAGTCTCGTATGAGGATTGAGATGAGTTTCGCCCGAGAAAGCTTCTTTGCGGAGTCTTTGTTGGTGTTGAGGAAATTAAACTAGAATTAGATCGATAACTAGCATTTAAACCAGCAGTATCACTCCTAACGGAAGAGTCCACTTGACTAGTATTCAATCGACTATTGTTATTGGTTGATGGAGCTGCTTCTTGGCCATCGTTTCTAACTAGAAGCTCTTCGATGGCTTCTTTGATATCCTGTTTCACTTGTGTTGGAAGATCTCGTATCCTTTCAATATAATCTTGTTTTGACTCGCAATTGATGGCACAAAATAGAATGAGTTGAATCAGGCGGCTTATTTGATCTGGATCGAAATTTTGGGCTATCACAGCCACGTCAGGTGTTATTGCACTTGTTCTAAATTGTTGGCTTTGTAAATCACTGGCATAATCGTGAATTTTTTGTAAAATCCTCTTGAGATTAGAGACACGAAGTCGCCAACTTCCATTTGGTGGCACTGGCTTAAAACCATCTAGCCAATTATTTGAGAAATACCGTGGTTCTATCTGGTTCAATATCCGAGCACAAACATAACCATCAGCTAAATTGTAATAAGCATCGTCCTTAATTTCAACAATCGCTTTGCCATCCAACTCGAAGGTTGCCAACCATTGCAACAAACTCGAGTTGGCGATCATGTTTGAAGTGTGTCGATAATATTGTGTGTGCAAACCAAATAGGAAACAACGTCAATGTTAAATGCAATAATAAATAAGAAAAATACCTAGTCTAAATATAATTCATCAAGTTTATCCATCTCATCAAGATCATGGCCAGTTTTGAGAGGCACTGAAATTGAAAGCACGAAACCAGCATGCTTTCGGGTTACACACCCCTTTGCACATGAACGACGCGTAATCTCTATTGGTTAAATAGCGCTGGGTCGAGTAAGGGGGCTGGTCAATTCATTTATTTTGTCGTCTCATCGACTGCACATATCGCGCTAGCTTCAAGAAAACGATATCACTTACATGCATCATTACTGGAACCAACCTAATTACATAACAAGATTTCAAAATAACGCGCTCATCTAAAATTACATATTAAACTCATCCAGATAGAAAGAGAAGTTGCGAGAGGCGACAAAATATTTGGATTGTACTGCAGTTCTCGCTGTGTTGTTTAATTTTGAGAAAGTTCCAGCGCGACTAAAATATTTATTCTTGCATTCTATAATCAATCTTAGAAGCTTTACTTGAACCAAGACCTCACCGCCTATCAAGTAACAAGATGGAAAATCTAATTATCAGAACAAAGCCTACGACCAAGAAGGCAATAACCAAACCAAGTGCATCCAGATTTGCATTCATACGAACATTTACTGATAAGTACTATCGCGATCCTTACAGATGGGGTTTGATCAAATGTATTGCATTCTTTGCTGCAAGTGTCTACGCAGCAAGATCACTATGTGAGATGGGCATCCTGCCAGCTGAATCTCCTAGTCCAGCGCAAGTATCACCATATTGAAGAAGCCTAAAGTAGTGTTAATCAGTCAATATATTGACATACAATACAATCCAATCCAAATATTTTGTCTCATCGACTGCGCATATCGCGCTATTTTCAAGAAAACAACATCTCTCACATGCATCATTAATGGAACCAACCTAATTACATAACATGATTTCAAGATTACGCGCTCACCTAAAATTACATATTAAACCCACTAAAATTGAAAGAGAAGCTGCGCGAGAGGCGACCAAATATTTGGATAGTACTGTATGAGTCGAAGACTTTATTTTCTAACAA
Source organism: Aculops lycopersici (assembly GCA_015350385.1). Lineage (NCBI taxonomy): Eukaryota > Metazoa > Arthropoda > Arachnida > Trombidiformes > Eriophyidae > Aculops > Aculops lycopersici. The sequence goes on along the minus strand of WNKI01000002.1, from coordinate 10,337,755 downwards.
TAAAAACACGGAGCCAAACTTGATATTGATTTAACCTCAATTTGTCAAACTTTGTACAACGACTCGCAAATATTTCCCAAGACATCTTTGGCCTCGCTTGGTGGAAACGACTCAAGATGTCTTATTGCCCTCTCACTATGCTCTCGAATCATTCGATATGTTTCCCTGATTGCCACACCATCCTCAAGTATAAGTCTGTGTAGTTTCTCATAATCAGCTGGCTCCTGGTGACGATGTTGATGGATGAGGCCGAAATGGTTTTTGGGCTCCTCCAAATTAAGAGCCTTGATTTGAGTTAGAAGCAAGTTGAAATTGTTCTTCCTAATGTAAGAGTCGCGTAGAAATAGTAGTACAGGTAGACAATTCAAATCGTAAGCTGGATAGACAGGCATGTCAGGTAGTTCAATTGGCTCGTAGACTTCTGATAAGAATGGCTGAAGTTCAGTGTGAGCTTGCCAAGCTAAGCCAAGGTTTCTTCCAAACTCAAGGGCATCTCTTTGGAGTTTACCTTCAATATTGGCGAGAACTAGACTAGCTTTGCATGTATTCCCCTGAAGACTCCCAATTGTTGCATAAGATCTTCTCATCCAACGTTTCAAATCTCGCGATTCTTCCGAAAGCAGATAATTTTTACTTCTCCAATCGTCAATGAGCAAAAACTCGCCCTCCATAAAGTCGGTGATGGCGGAGGCAACCAAATCAACCACTTTACTACTAAATAGATCACCAAGTCCTCTCATCACGTAGGCGAGTAGAAAGTCACCGCACAAAACTGACACTTTGTTTCCATAATGAATACCCTTGGCTTCCTTTGTATCACCCTGATTAGTAAGCTCATAATCCACCTGCTCCACTCCTGCCATCTTCAAATCCATCACTCCACGATGAATCATGTAGGCTGAGTATGTCATCTCAGTCATTTCAGCCAGCGACACTTGATTCCTTATTAGCTCCTCATGGCTCTTACCCTTCAGTGTGTACTGCGCTAAACTTTCAATTGATTTTGCCGTCAAGATAACTGTCAGACCACGAGCTTGAGCGCTACCCATTTTACCCTCACTGATATAAGTACATCGCTTTGCTGTCTCTAACATTGGATGGTTGGTGCCCATCAATCGCTGTAGGTATTTTGTGATGTTATTAAACTCGCCACTAACCCATTTTTGCAAACCCGAAAAGTTACTCGAGTCACCTACAATGGCTTCCGCTTGTAACATTGCGTCATCCCATCGCTGGCTTGTGGTTGGATATAATTGTGATGAGTGTCTGACTTGATTAATGAGGAGAGAGTTTTGATGTTGCTTTCGCTGGGCCTTGAGCAACAGTTGATCTCTCACACTCTTCCGGTAGTGGACTTTATTTGACGAGTTGATAATCTTGAACATGGTTATTTTGGCTTTTGTTTGATTGATTAAGCAAAGACAATAAAAGATTTTCTATTGCTCGGAAGCTCAAGGTTGAAAAATAACTATAAAAATGAAGGGAAACAAGTGAGAGTTGAAAGCGAGGTTGCAAATGGGTCATCTGCGAGGTGGAAAGGATAAGATATCGGTCAGCTTTGCATCAGAAGCCTGCAGTGTTTCGTGGGCGTGATCAGTGTTTGCGAAGCGAAATAACTAGCATCAGGTAAGTCTAGTTGGTGCAGTCAGAGGATGGAGGATGAAAAGCGATTTTTGGCAAGTGGTCAGTTAGCCAGTGGTCAGTCTAACTCTGAGGAGGAGCAAGGGGTTGGCTGCCTTCGAAACTCTGAGGCATCTTGCCAGGAGCGTTTTGAATTGGTGAGCTGCAAACGAGTTATGCGTTAGCGAGAGAAATGCGAGGGGGCAACTTGTTGGCCGTTATTTTACGTTATGTAATCCCTGGCGAAGAGTTGTTGCGTTACATTAAACTCTAACTACCAACCACTTGGAGGAGCAAGTGATGCACCTGTTACCTGCGGTAACGTATCTCGTATCTTGTATGCACCACGCACCATTCTCCATCCAGATGCAAGTTGCATTATGCAACTAATTTTGACAGTGCAAAATGGTGCACACCGTGGTGTCAGCAGGACGGAAAAATTTTGAATCGCGCGCGTCGCTTACTGAGGTGTCATGCATCGCATTTCCTCAGCTCTCTTCCATTGGAAAAGTGCACCTCAAAATAACCATTGTCAGATTCACATGGAACTGGACAAGGATTTGGTTTGTTATTATGCTTCTTATCATTACGTCATCATTGAAATTTACCTAATTATATAGGTGTAACCCCAATATTATTGCCCGCTAAAACAATCCCATTTATTGACATTAATTAAGCTAGTAATAGAATAAGGCTAAGCTCAAAAGATACCCAGACAACAAGATGTTACATTCAAGTAGGGAGCCATTCGTTTTGTTGGCATCCATAACTACATTAGCAGCTGTCATTTTAAGCATATTTATTTATCCAGTGCAATCTAAATCCACAGAGCTAACGTTCGAGTTGCCGGACAATGCAAAGCAATGCTACCATGAAGATATCGCAGCTGGCACCAAGGCCACCATTGAATTCCAAGTTGTTACAGGTGGATACTATGATGTTGATATGACATTATATGATCCAAGGCAAACAATTTTATATCAAGGGGTTAAGAAACAATTCGACACACATCAGTGGACAGCGTCAATGTCAGGCCAATATACCTTCTGTTTCAACAACGAATTTTCAACTTTTAGCCATAAGCTAGTGTATTTTGAGTTCATTGTTGGCGATGAAGAGCCCCTACCCAATACTAATCACGCCGCTGCCACTGCTATGACCAAATTTGAAGCTGCTGCAGAAAATATACACGAAAATCTCAACTCAGTCTTTGATGCCTTAACTCACTATAGACTATCAGAGGCGAAGGGTAGGAAACGAGCCGAGGATCTCAATTCAAGAGTATTTTGGTGGTCGGCAATGGAAACTGTGGCAGTGGTTCTTATTGGAGCCATTCAAGTTTGGACCCTAAAGAGCTTTTTCTCTGGCCATCGAGCTTCCATAGCCACGTAGCTCTTGATTGGAAGGACTTAAGAAGGAAAAAAGGGGCTCAGCAAAGAGGATTATAAAAAATCACCTATTGTAAAATTAGAAACGTTATCCTAAATTAAATACCTACGATGAAGAAGAACGATGATAAGATAAATTTTATACAAGAGAGTCCAGGAGAAGCTTGAATTATTTCGAAATTATCATGGAGATGCTAGAATGTTGGTCCACTTTCTATATGTTTACGTTGCTGATGTCAAGTTCAAACTCAAATTCGTTGAACTTTGAATAATTGTTAGGATATGATGCGAGTTCCAAACGTAAAATTACGTCACGTTTTACTACATTTGGTATGGTAACTTAATTGAAAGGCACGTTGCTCAGGTCATGCGAAGTGTCGAGAGTTCGACTGCTCATATTGTTGATATGATCAGATACCGATAACCTGGGTAGCACCTGTGATGGGAGTGGACTCTCGAGAAAAATGCTAGACTACGATAATAAGGTTAATCGGAGTCTATTTCTTATCTGAGAATGCATTTGAATTTTGTCGTGGGCGTTGGACAAAACTTTCACGGGCCAATGATTCTCTACATAAGCGCATATGTGTGTTTCCACTAGTCCATTCATTCCTATGGTCAAATTGTATTCTATCAAAAATTTGACATGCCGTTAAGCGAATGGCTCGACCGAGCACCTAACTGACTGCGAACAATTAAAACAGTCTGGCCGAGTTGAGGTATGTTGCTGTTAATGTGGCTGCCTAAGTTGCTTGTGATAGTGCTTTCAGTACAGATTGTGATGCCTGTAGGTGAGAGTAAATTACTTCATCAAGTGGCCGCTCTCGTCACAGGTGCAAGTGGTGGTTGTCGCACTACACACCTGCTGCAGTGGTAACAACAAGTGGTTGTTGCTGCCGTCTTGTATGACCACTTCAAATCAATGCTGTGTAAGAATGAAACATCATGTCTCTCGCCAGTGGATTTCAGCTAACCAAAAGGTTGAGATTATTTCGAAGTCCACGACAAGGATTTTGAACAATCAATTGTTAGAGTTTACACGACATAGGAGCGAGTGCAGAAGCGATTGGTTGTTACTCTTGTTTAAATCGACTCTGTCTAGTTGAGACATACAAGCTAGACAACTCAGCTCAAGTTTAGTCAACGTTTTGCTGAGTATTTATCGCACGATTATGGTGTTAAATTTAGCCACTCGAGTCTTGTCCTCGATTGGGCGCAACGTGAACAACGACAACTCGAGCAATAGAGCAAAGAGATACACTTGAAAGTGATTCGAGTGGCACTAATGGTCTCGCCCTAACAAGAGTGAAAGGGAGAGCAACAATGAAGTCGTTACTTTTCAGCAATCGTTTAGCCATGAGAGTCAACCAAGAGAGTTGTTAGCTAGCTTTGTATTGCATGCCGAATTGCTCGATGTTTAAAGGATTGTTCAAATGAATGGATCAAAGTTGGAGTGGATGATGTCCACATCCTTTGAATCTAAGCAAGCAAGGGGATAAATTCGAACTACGACTAAACCTTGTCATCTCTCTGGTGACGATCAAACGAAAGAGCGATAGATTGTGACACACAAAAAGCGAATGAGTCTTTTTGGTATAAGAGGGAATGACAGCAGGCAATGGAGACAGTTACCTTCGGAAGCAAGTGTAATCTAGATCGTGATATTAAACAGGCAGTATAACGGATAGTCAGGAAGTTGCGGTTATGTTACCTTTTCTGTTGCTTGTTCCAATGCTGCTGTTGCTAGTACAACTGAGGTTTCAAATCTTAATTACCTCGATGATTGAGATTATCACTTGAACTCGATTGTCACTCGGGTTTCTGGTCTAGTCGTCCTGTTAGATTTCTTGGATCTTTTGCTCTCTAGCCATCCGAGCAAACTGACCAAAGCAAACTCTTATCGAACTCGCTTCTGGTTGTCTTGTTGGCGCGCCGTTAGATTGTGTTTCAGTGTCTATCCGTATATCGGTCAGACTCCGCCTCACATGACCGCAGTTATACCCGTAGCCAGCGAACCGAAGTAATTGATTCGAGACTTTCGCTAGATAACAACAGGTTGCTGGGGCTGCTGTTCCTGTTGGCAGACAAAACTTTGTGTTAGCCGTTAGCGGCATCAAACTACTTGGACGTTGTCTCCATCAAGTTACCGCCACCATCGCTGTCACTACTAGACTTTTGCCAACCTGTTGCGCAACCATCGAGTTACCGCTGTAGCGGCACCCCACTTGCTTAAATCTGACGACGACGGCGAGGTGGGCGTTACCTATTGGCCCGAGTGATTTAGAGTCACAAGTATCAAAGAGTTGTTTCAGTTCTTGGATTTTGGCAACCTGGTTAGTTTCTGGTTGAGATTAAATTTGGCCGTCAATCAAATAGCAAGCAACGAGACTCTTGAATAGACGACGATGTAAATTGAAATATCATTTTGCATCAGAAGTTGAAGTAAGAAAAGGGAAGGTGAACTTCGAAAGTGACGACAGGATTTTTCATTGATAGTAAGAGAAATCAAGAAAACAACAACAACAATAATAGCAACCGCAACAAAAGAATAGTCTTTCCGACCGGAAGTGAAGTTTTGGTGCTCAAGATGACGACTAGTTGCGACGATCACTATCAAAAGCGGCGACTTTCACTCCTGAAGATCCTCTTTTGCTCCGCCATTATTTTTACCTCACAAATCGCCCATCTAGCTCAAGCACAAGATATTCTCCGCTCTCGAGCTATAAACACAAATCAACACCATAGCAATCAAAACTCAAACAACATTAATCAAAACAATCCGCTGGCCAACATCCAACTTCCGCCCCAACTTGCCTCGCTAACACCGCAACAACTCCACCAGTTGGCTCAACTTCGCGAGCTCCAACTGCAGCAACAAGCTGCCCAACAGCAAGGTGGACAAGCGGAAAATGTGGCACCTGCGCCCATAGGAGCTGAGGTATTGGCGCCAACAGCTCAGCCAAGCTCGTCGTCGTCGACTGAAAGCCACAATATAGAGCGAAACTTGGGATCTCAAAGCAACAATAACCATCACAACAACAATAATAATCCTCAGCATAGCAACAATAACAATAACCATGAAAGCGAGCGTTTAGATGACGGAAGTTACAATGAATCAGGATCCGAGATGGAGGGCGTCATTCAATCGGGTGGCGACCAACCAGCTTCAGGCCCATCAAGGTCTTCGGCATCCGCGTCGTCACAGGCCTCAAGTTCAGAATCATCGGCGCAAGCTACAGGTGATAGCGCGAGTGCCAATAGCGATGCTTCAAATGCGAATGGTGGCATGGCGGCTGCACCAACCTTCGAGGTGAACTGGAACAAGTGTCCCCAATTGGAGCCGAGCGAGAGCGAGAAAAACAAAAAGACTCAGGTGATTACCAAGTGCCTACAATCGGCGCCAATTCCCACAAACTTGACGAGAGAGAACGTTGAAATGCATAGGGAACAAATAGCAACTTGCGCCCTAAAAGTTGAGGGCTGGTTTGACAACCAGGGCAATTATAGATACGAGAAGGCTGAGAACGAAATTAGAGGCAAAAAATTAGAACCGGCTATAGAGATTCAGGTTCTTAAGTTTCATGTTGCTTGCAAGGATGAGGCAAACAAAAAGTTTCCTCGAGATCAAAACAAGCTCATTGATCAGGTACAATTTTATCAAGCTTGCATGGATTATTACATAAGTATCGTCTGCGAGATTGAGGTTTCCGTTGACCAATAGAGTTCAATAGATGGTTCGCCGATATTTACGCTGAGATTGGCCATCCTCACCACGATATGTCTTCAATCCCTTAACTTGGCTTCCAAGCTTCTTAATTAATTCCATCACCTCATCTGGGTAGGTCAAACCCATACATTCCACATTCACAAATACGTGGGAGAGGCATATTAACCGATCTAGATCGTATTTGTCGGCATAAATCTGAAGAAACTCTTTTCTCAATTGCCAATGATGTGGCAACTCGTAGGGCTTGCGGTATTGTTCCCAATCTCGGTCCATATTGTCAACCAATATATCAGTTCATTAATAGACCTCTGTTAAAATACAAAACAATCCAAATATTTTGTTACCTCTCGCGCAGTTTCTCTTTCAATTTTAATGGGTTTAATAGGTAATTTTAGGTGAGTGCGTAATCTTAAATAATGTAATGTAATTAGGCTGGTTCCTTTAATGATGCATGTGAGAGATGTTGTTTTCTTGAAAATAGCGCAATATGCGCAGTCGATGAGACGACAAAATATTTGGATTGTACTGTAAAAACAAGCATGTGCACGTGCTTTGACGTGGCATGCCATAACTCTCGGGCCAATTTATTCATCATGCCAAAATGATGAATAAATTGCTATCCAGACACTTATTAGGACAAATCATCAGATCCATCCAATCGAACTCTTGTTGTTAAGCAATTATTTTGGAAATGGACAAAATCAGCTTAGGAGATACTCGGCTTCATGGCAAACAAATTCAACGATTTTGGAGATAAACAATGGAGTTGGTGGCACGGAGGCCATGTTGTTCGCAAGCGATATGCTTGGTGTCTACATGAGGTATTTCGTATCTAAATCATGGCCTCACCGGCTTGCCGAGCAGGAGACCAGCAATTTGCATCAAGAGGGCAAAGCTGAAATCGCGGCACCTGGATCCTTCGAGAATTTGATCCAAGAGGCGGGACTTCATCGTGTACAACGAGTTTCCAAGACAGAGAGAAGCTGTCGAATACATACGTCAACAGTAACTGTCGCTGTATTGCCAAAAATATAGCGATACCAGTGCCTTACCTAATGATTCTAGTTCCGATAATATGCTTGCCTTGATAAGTCGAGTAGAGGAGTTGCAACGTCTTCTTTCCCAAAGAGATCAAGAAATCATGGAACTGGAGACCAAGTATAAGAAAAATTTACAGAAAGCTAGGGAGCTCATAAAGGCAGTCAACAATAATCAGTCAATCCATTTTGCCACCAACTTCTAGAACCGATGCAAGAGGTTGAATTGATGAAACCCCGAGTTCAAACTAAGCTTTAAGATTCATTGGATGATTGATCCTTTCTCCTCTGAGAATCTACATTACTCAATCATTCTACAATGGCAGCTACTCCTTAGCACCTCACGCTGTTAGATTGCTCGTGAAGATAATGGTAAATCAATTGTATTATTTGCAAGGACCCTCACTGGACACAAGTGGCAGTCGTTACAAATCATGGTAGTGGACCTGTAAAATCAGCTTCTTGTTGCCACCTGTATTGCGACTTGGTTAAGATGAGATGATTCAATCTAAACGGTAGTGTCTAAAAGAAAGCGTTTCTTGTTTTATCATTGCCAAATCGTCAGTAGAGCATTTAGATTGTCAAAAGCGAACCCTCTCGAACAACTTGTCATGAATCGTCCCAATCCTTTCGTATCAATCAAGCCAAACCTCTATCTATCGGTCTCGCTCGCTCCAGATGGAAGCATGTGGAGAGCAACCATGGAAATCAAGTGCAAGTGTTAGTATTAGTGGTGCGTTAAAAAGTAACAGAAGGTGAAAGAGAGCGTTTAGCGTTTTAAGGTACTAGCATGCAAATTAATTGGATTCTTTCTTCGTTACACTAGCGCTGTAGCTCTCGTTATTTGTTATGCCTAAGAAAATCTCAACCCACGAGCTTCGAATGGATGGTAGTGCCATCGTTGACGTCGTGGTGGTCGTGGTGGTCGTGGTTGTTGCCGCCACCTCTACCTGCTTGCCATGGATCCAATTATAGGAATGGGTAGCTTAGTGAGTGGATCTGATTGTTTTATTCGCTTAACTTGGACATACAGACCCGTTACTGAGTTTGTAACTGTTCGACTAAACCAACTGGCTCACCTGTGGCTGTGTGCCTGTTGCTTGGCTAGCTCGTGGCGTTGAGATCGTCTCTGTTGTTGTTGTTGTTGTTGCCACTGCTGCTGTGTCTTGTATTCTAGTAGCTCGCGCGTCATCCTGATCTCATCGCCATCACATTGCACAAGGTGAGGAGGGAAATGCACTAGCTTTCGTCAAGGGTATTATTGCTTGCATTATATTTGCAAGCCAGTAGCTCCTTATTGGCGGTGTTGTTCATAGTGGCAACAAGTGGCAGCAAAGATGAGACACCACCATCAAAACCATGAGCGCCAACTTGTTCATTGTTCTTTTCTTCGCTAGCTACCTGCTGGTTGGTTGGTTGGTCGGTATGCAGTTAGAACGCGAGATTTTTACCTTCAAATAGAACTTCTCTCCTCGTGTTCCCCGTTCATGCTGGCGTCTCACAATGGACGCTTCCAGCAAAACGGCAACAGGTAGCTTCTATTTGAATGCCGCCGCCGCCACTCATTGTATGATCTCCCAAGTTAGCATTCACAATTGCATGTCTCTCTTACCAAATATGGAGCGATCACATCACCCGCAAATCAAGGGAATCCTTCTTGTTCTTCGCTTATTCCTATTCCTACTCTTATATCTCCTCATAACTCAATGCCACTTGAGAGTTGAGAGAGAGAGAGAGAGACAGACAGAAGACAAAACACACGTGTCACATTTGGAGGGATTTAAGTTCAATGGAGAGAATGAGAGTTGAGACTTTTAATCAACAGTAAGTAAGGACAATAATAATAGCATAGAACGTGCGAAAACCATCAATTTTTCACCTGTTGCTCACTAAGCTAGCTCATTTAACCTGCCCTGGCCAGCGGTAAGTGATAATTAGTTGATTGTTTGCGTCAGGTGGGCGCCGTCTGGTTTTCTTTCCATGTTTTGCTTTCAGTTTGACCACCAAACTAACCTCAGGCTGACGGTAAGAGCAAAATGGAAGGAGAGAGAGAGAGAGAGATGATTACAAATGAGGATGATCAATGGATTGTCTGGATTGTTGCTGGCCGCGACTAGGGAGCACCATTGATGGCAACCTGTTGCTGTTGCGCCTGTTGTCGAGTGGCGATGGTCAAGTGCAAGCGCGATCTGGTTCTTTTCTGTTTTGTTTCGCTTGACAGACAATACAAACTGGACTGGTTCTGGTAAACCGTCATTAGAAAACAATTACCATTGGCGCCTTTTGCCAAGTTCGAGGTGAAAAGATTTGTGGCCACGGTGGCGACGGCAATGGAGCTGATGACCTGCAAAGGTGAAGTAAATCACGACTGATTAACCTGCCGGTGAGTCGGTGGCTCCAACGGATTTGACCGCATGGGTGCGCATGAAAATCGATGAGCATACCTGTTGCTTAGATTTAGAGAACTCATCAAAAACTAGGAAGTTTGTTAGTTAATCTACAAGAATCTTTTTCGTGGTCTCGCTCTAATTTCCGAGTTTTATTGAATAGTTTCCGCTACCAGTGGGGTGGATTTTATCTAGGTGAGCGATTCGACTGGTAGAACGGACAAACCGAAACGTGAGGAAAAAATGAAAGGTATCCTGTTAAGTTTCGATTGGTTGGTTGGTTATGACGTGAGTGTGAATACTGTATCTCGCTAAAGTAGCTAGCGAGAGTGACCAGGGGAATTAGCGCGCCACCTTCAATACCTTTATAATATACTCAACGATTAGACAGCTAAACGCCGATTTCACGATATCCACTCTTGCCTCGTCTACTCGATTGGCTAAATGTGAGAGGAAGTTTGAAACATTGTGCTGCTCTAGTTGTGGTCTACAGGAAGTATTTTGTGTCTCAACTTCCTTCGCTTGAGATACAATTTTTTCTTTGCAAATCTCACGCTTCCCTATCTATCCATCCATCCGTCTCACCATCTTGCCAAGTATCAATCATTACTGATGACTAATGAGCACGCTTGTATTTACATTTTTACCTGAGTGATGCTCACACACTCTCAAGCTCATTGGGCAACTTGCTCGACTTGTTACTCCAACTCAAGTCCATTTGTTGCAACTGAAGACGCTGCATCGATTACAAAGAATTTGCATATCATCTCACATTGAAATTGGATTTAAATCGTGAACTACATCTGTTTCTATCCAGCATCCAAAAATCCGCGCAACTGATGGCTACCAATTCATGCATTACCCAGTAGCTCGAGCTTAGCTTCTGAAGAATTAGCATAGCATCCAAGTGACTGGAATAAATAACAATAGAGTCGTGATGATCCGTGGGCACAAGAAGTGAGGAGGAGAGAGAGAGATGGAGAGATACAAACTGGCCTACTCTTTAAACTAACCGTTTCCTATCTTTCTTTCTTTGTACTGAAAAATCTACTGATTTCTGCGAAGACCAACCACTAACAAGTGAAATTTTGAATCGAGTGACTGATAGATGCAGACATTGTCTGCACTTTCCCATTGCCAGCTAGCCTTTGAATTGAAGTCTCTTGAAGCCACTGGCCAATGGTTTAGTCGCCGAGTCAAGTGCTCGGTAGCTTGCTTGCGAGTCTATGGTCTGCATCAGTCAGCGCAAGCGACTAAAGCAAGAGTATAATTCAAGACCAATGGCACCTGTTGCTGCCCACGCACTGAGCTCTTTTAAATATTTCCCTGTGGACCAGTGTATGCTGCTGACGAGAGAAACCCTGGCTAACTGATTCCAAGAAGTAGGAAGTGGATACTTATGAATCATGATCATGATGGTTAGGGGCTGAGTTATTGTTACTGTTGACTGTCGCATAAGGCACCGAGTGCGAGCGCAAACAACCAGATTGACTTCAATTGAAAAGTTAGCGCGAGCGCAGGTAGATAGCGGAGGCAAGTTAGCAAGCTTGTAGCTTGCCCAATGCGATGTAGACAAAATTTACATCTGGATTAGTCTGGTGTAGTGTTCAAAGTTTGAGCGCGTAGGCTAGAGGAAGGGAAAATGATTTGATACGATTGTTAGCCAAGATCCAAAAGACCGCAACGAAATGTTCGTTTCGTTCACGAGAAATTCAAATGTGCTTTCTCTATCTTTGTAAATCTTGGCTCGACTACAATAGACTAGACTGCAATTTACTACACTAGAGAGTGGTGCTTTTATCTGTTGCTCAACTCGTTGATTCTATTTGGTTTTCCTGGAAACAACAACAGCAACAGCAACAAGTAAAACAAAAACATGAACCCAACAGTAGAGTACCCGAACTTTTCCTGGAATTTGTCTCGCTTTCTCGCTCAAATTTAGGTACAGAAAACCATCAGAGAATGTGTGGGGGTGTTTTTCCCATTTCTCATCATGGATCAACAAGTTGTTATTCATTCAACCGGTAGTTGGTTGGCGGTCAGGGCGACGACTAGGGGGAGGTTCGAGGAGCCGAGAGCGTACCACACTAATAGATTCTCAACGTCACTCTTCTTTTGGTCCCTCAATAAAGAGATTTAGTAGACTTTTTTGAGCAAGAATATCATTCGAAAGACGGTATTGTTCTAGTTCTGATTTTCTGCAAGAAAAAACTTTGAATATTTATTCCTTAGATTGGAATTTTAGTGATATAACAAAAACTTCTTTTCTTTCTAGTGCATTATTGTCAACTCATTCTCTCAAGTCGAACCCCGAACTCGAGAGCCATGATTTGAGTAGACTTACCTGAGGCGCGCCAACAAATGTAATGTGAGTCAAGTGGATGAAATCTTTCTTCTCCGGCTTTGTACTCCAAATACTCGCCTCCGTGCCCATGGTTGGCTTTGGTCGAATGGTGAGAGTGGCGCGACCATAAGTAACAAAACTAAGAAAGATTCAATGGCAACAGGGGAGTCAATAGCAGCAGTTGGCACGCAAAACACAATAATAACGTTCCTTTTCTTGTGTATTTGTACCTGTTTCTTCAGCTCCGTCTCACCTCTCCGTCGTCGTCGTCGTCTGATTCGTCATTTGGCAAGACCAAAGAAGCTGTGCGAGAACAACAGCAACAACAACAACCAAACTGCCGCCTTGAAGCGCGCAACTTGACGTGTGTATTAATAGAGGAAGAACAATAAAACTTTATTCAATTTGCCACTGTGAGTTTGTCTTTTACTTTTAGCTAACCATTCGACGCTCGACTCGCTCACTTCACATGCAAAGTGAGAGCGAGTGCCAGTGAGTTTCTGTCTCTCTGCAAAAAGGGGAAGCAATGAGAACGCAGCTCACCTGTTGCCCGTAGGCTCACCTGACGCACGGGCGCGCGCGTTGCGCGCACTCGCAGGTTACGCGCTTCTCACAAAAGAGCAACCAAAAACTAGGAGACTTGAGTGACTACTTCGAGTTTGGTGAGCATCCAAAGAGCTTGGCTAGCTCTTCAACTTGGCGCACGCGCAAAAAGCGGACACAAATCAACATAAGTATCCAAAGGACGAGCGCGGAGGCGTCACCATCACAATGGCCGCTATATGAGACTTCTCCCAAACTCGCTCCCTTTAGCTAGTGGTTTCTTGTTTATAGAAAGGCGAAGCAGAATGCGAGTTGGTTTTTGTGACCATTATACATCTACTCAGGCACCTGAAACTCCTCGCCAGCTAGCCCGTGAGCCTAAAGACGACCACCACCTCTAGTCGGCGGGCAGAAGAGTGCCAACATTGTGGTCGTGTGATTATACGTGTCACTTTGCACTACTACTCTTACTGCCAGCACTGCTGTTGCGATTAGCTAAATTACCATCACGAGCTAGACGACAAAGAAGAAAGAAACCGAAATTTGGGGGCAGGGGGAAGGCAGGTAATCTAGTCAGCTTGGCGAGCAAACCACCTTTGAAGACAGGAGAGCTATACAGGTAGACAGATACATAGATGAATAGATGGATAGATAGATGGAGTTGTGAGAAACCCAGAGAGAGATTTTTCGCGCAGTTTAGTCATTCATATCATCAGGTGGAGGTATATAAACGGGCCGAGTGTTTAGTTGGCAAGTCATTTATTAAACTAACGTCGACACAACTACATGTCAACTTCAGTTGAGAGACAAATTGATTCTACTTCAGTAGATGAGATTGATCTAAACTAAGCCAAAGCGAATAGAATCATTAATAGAAAGAAAAACAAGCAAAACTATAGATATCTATCACAACAAGAGAGACCAAATCAACGAGACCACCAACCAAGCAACAAGATAGACAAATCATGAGGCTCACAATTTGCATCGCCTTCTTATTGGCGGTTGCTTTGACAGTTTCCGGTTTCGAGCAACAGCGAGTGCTACGCCGAGTCATCAAGTCAACTCCAACGGCAAACCAGCTAACTCGAGTTCGCGCTGTTAGACTGGCTTCCGGTGGAGGTGAGCCAGGTGCAGTGGCCCAGATTTCGAGCAAGGAGGCTGCTAGTTTTGGCCAGAGATCAAGCGGAATCAATGAGACAGCGCCAGTGGTTGTCGTCTCGGCCACAAAAACAAAGCAATTTCCTGCAACAAGCACAACAACCTCAACCACCACTCGTCCAACTACAACCACCAACCAGCCAATACCCACTACGACCACCACAACCTCAACCACAACGACAGCAGCAACACCAGTCAAATCGAGGCCAGCGGCGAGCGAGAGGCAACAGGTTGCCACCGAGGTGGAGCTCCTCTCGAGTGCTCCATCGTCTTGGCAAACCATGACTGCCGTTGAGGCTCCAGCTGCCGCTCTGATCGCCGCCGGGACTCGACCAGCCACCGTATCGGTTGTCGCTAGCGACCTATCGACTGCCTCCTCGGAGGACAACTCGCACCACTCGTCTGAGATTCTAAGATCAAGCGCGAGCTCGACAAAGGGCTCCAGTTATACTCAGAGTACTGGCGAGACTTTCTCGCGTTTGAGACAACAAAACAAGCAACAACAATCCTTCTTTTATCCACAACCAGCACCTCAACCAATTAGAGCCTCGAGCAAGACTAGCCACCAGGCAACCAAGACTCATTGGTACCAACCAAGCACCACCCAGCGTCCAGCGCCATCAATTCAGGAGCAACAATATGAGCAACAAAACGAGCAATACGTCGAACAGCAACAGCAACAGGTTGAGTATCCATCGGCGCCACTTGGCCAAGCTGAACCGTTTGCCTTTGATTTCAAAACTCAGGATAACAGCGGAAATGGACAGTACCGTAAGGAGGAGAGCGACAAGAATGGAGTTGTAAGAGGATCATATGGTTACACTGATGCCAACGGAATCTATCGTCACGTCGAGTACGTTGCCGACCAAAACGGATTCCGTGCCAACATTAAGTCCAACGAACCAGGTCTCATTGGTGAGACTCAACCTGCAAGCATTAAGCTTGATGGTGGCTCAGCTCCAGCTAGAATCAGCAACCAGAACAACGACAACGGAGACTGGACTTCAAACAACAATAACAACAATGATAACATCAACGACGGTAGCTCGTCAGCTGATTTAGCTGTTGCCCCTCCCGACTTCGAGTCGAGTCACCGAGCTGAGCGCATCAGATCACCAAGACACTACCGTAACTAAGTATACCGCACCTCTTCTATAATATGGTTGATAACCGCCAAATAAATTTGCCAGATACTTTTCAGTTTGCACCACATTTGATTGTGATTATGACTAGAATTAAGGTGTTTAATCAGCTCGCTTCGGCTTGTATTCTAAATACTTATCTACTACATTCCGCCGATATCTGTAGAATAGCTGTTCACCCTGAAGAGCGTACCAGACTCCAAAGGCCGAGCCACCAAGATGTGCTGCGTGGTCTATTAGTTTCCATTTAGCTATTAAGCCTATAAGATCAATGGCTATCAGTGACTTAATTGCATTTCCAGCTGAGATGGGGATAAAAAATAATAATAATTCACTATCAGGTCTTGTCATACAAATGTAGGCTATCACGCCAAGTATTGCTCCTGAGGCTCCTAGGGATGGGAAGGGTCGTTTTGTGACGAGACGATGGGCTAAACTTGTAAGAGATGAAAAGGCGCCAGCGCTTAGGAATAACCCCACTAGTTGCTCGGGTCCCAGGAGGGCAGTTGCAATATTTGAAAACGAATACAGGGCGTACATGTTGAATGCAAAGTGTAGGGGTGCTGCATGACTGAAACAAGATAAAATCATTGGAGATAATCTGATCTTGGTTAATGAAATTTGACTGACAAAGAATGTTTCCATGACAGGTTGAAAACTTCGCACTCTCCAAGCGCAAAGAACTAGAAAATTTGCAAATATTGTACCTCCAGCTATCTTCTCGCCTATTGTCAGATTACTAGCCCATCTGTTTACTTGTTTCCTAAGGGCAATAAATTTACCTAAAAAATCTTCTTTCTGTCTTTGGACATTCGACATCCAATCTTGCATTTGGGATTGCTGACGCCTTCGAAACAAATAGAATTTTGATCTATTCTCATGTTGCATAATGGCTGCTCCACAGAAACATGTTCCACAAACGCCAACTGTGAATAGTGTCGGCCTTATCAATAGCCTCAGGGCTGACATGATGAGAGTGTTTTGATAAATTTTGATAGATTTTTATAAAGTTAATTAATGTGATACCTAGATCTAGAATTGTAAACAAACTTCACCGCATGCGCTCTGCAATTGATTTCTTTCTCTCTTGTATTTTTACAAATTAGTACGCGTTCTCCCACATGTTTGTGCACTACTCTTCGCAGTAGTTGTGCGTGGCGCCATCATTGCATGCCTTTCGCATGTGTGGATTGTAAACTGTGTGCTACCGCTGGGCCTGATTCTCTGAGATTTTACAGCGAACATCTTCGCCGGTGCCGCTGGTTTGGCGTCTCGTGTTGCACCAGGTTGCTGACGCGTGTTAAAAGGGCAAATGTCCATTAGAATTCAATGAGATTTTGCATATTCCACGCGCGTTACCAAGTGGCTGACCAACCAGCAGCACAAAAGTGCCGCAAAGTCGAATGGATGCGAAAGTGTGAACAAAAGTAGCAGAAAACAATCCGTCTGATTTCTCACTTTGGGATCCCTAGGATCTGGATATGCAAGGTTGCTGCGATTAACCTATCACCCGATTCTAGTGATCATGTTTAGAATCCGATCAACCCATAGTTGGACTAGTAATCTATCGGTATTACCAACAATTGCCCCTTTCGATAATTTGTTGCACAACACAATCAGCCTGCAATCAGATATATATATTATACTTGTTGATCTAAGCCCATCTAACTTTTATGTTCAACTTGTGGAAGATATCAAGAGGGAATTATGCCTGTTAAATCTCAAGATTCACAGAATAGCCGACGCACTAGTAACTCCTCGGATAATGGAGAGGCAAAGAATGCGATAAGGAGCTGTATCAGGAAGTACTTTGATCAAGAATCTTTTGTGAAATTTCAACAAGTTCTCGACTTTTTGGGCCAAGAATTGTATGAACCTCTCTACATTGGCTACAATCACAACCTCATCGAACATTTAACAGAGGCCCAAACCTACACATTCCCAGAGGGATATGTGATAAACACTCACATCAACTTAAAGTTGAAGTTCTATTCTTTCAGATTCATATCAAATGTCGGCCAATTCATATTGGAACGACGCGAAGTCGACGAGGAGAAGGCCGATGCTCATCTGGTTATGTTGGCTAAGATATTACTATTTCACGCGCTGACTTCCAAAAGAGACACAGCAAATCTTGCACTCGTTGAATTAGAACAACTATGCCTCAAGACGAATCTAACCCTATCGCAATTATTCCAAAAACACAAACCCAAGTTTCTAAGACTCATCATAAAAGCAATCTTAACCAAGCTTAACGATCTAGCCAGAGAATCACTGGATAGTGATGGATCGGGCAATAACAATTGTAATGGTTCCGGTTGGTCGCCCAAAACTAATCAAATGATTGTCTATATGACTAGGGCTCTGGAGGTCTTTAATGTAGGAGCTATGACACGGGACGATGTTTCGCAATCACTTATCATCATAACCAATTTCATACATAAAGAAATTTACAACAACGCAATCGAAACCTTCCTTACTCAGCTAGCAAAGAGTCAACAAGTATCTATTTGCACTCTAATTCAAACTCATATTCAAGCTATCGTTGTTAGCTTACTAATTAGAAAAAAACTATCCAACTTTGACATGACCGCTTCCCTCAACAAGATTAGCTCACTCTGCGGAAAAAGCTTAGAGGAGCTCCTGGCAACCAAGTACACTTTCATTAAAGGACGGCTACTTTTACACTACTCTATCAATCCTAAAACGGTCAAGGATGGCATATATTTTTTGAGTAAGTTCGAGAAAGAAGAACCGGACCAACCTTTTGAAGATGCTTTCGATGAAGATAGTGAGTTTATTGATTACCTTAGCCCATCAATGATAGGTATACTCCTAGGTATAGATTCCCATTTCAATGCTTACAAACACGAGATGGGTTCAGCTGACAGCCTGAAACATCTAGAGAGTTTAGTCAAACTAATTACTCTTCTGAACAAAGAACAGGTTCAAGTTATACATGTGAAACTATTGTCGACCTTGAGCTTACTTTTAAGGCTTAGGCCAAGACGAGACAACCAAGAACTCAACAAGGTCCTGAGAGACATGTGGGCTGTATTTATTTCGAAGCTTAAAGAAGAAGCCAAAGTTACTCTGTTAATGAATCTATGTGTCGCTATGCACGACCTAGTAGAAGACTGCCCAGATGAGATTGCTAGTGTTTATGACGATCTCTTGCTCAAGGGGTCTAGTGATCCTCGAGTTAGGGACCAACTCAAAACCCTTTTCTTCCTGCCCAACATTCCATCCTTCAAGAAAGTTTACGACCACCTAACACCCTATGTACACCGCGAAGATTGTGTCGATAATCTCCAAGACTTGCAAACTGCGCTAGACTGCGTCTTACCTCTCATGAAGATAGAAAACAACAAATGCCGCACAATCGCCCTGACCAAGATTAAACAACTTCTCAAGTCAAACCAGAACCTGTTGATAGCAAATATGTTGAACAATCCCGACGAGCCACTGGACCCACTGACATCTAGAACTATACAATCTCTGTTAGCTTTATCATCAACACAACACCACGAATGCTTAACTCTAATTGCTGAATGTTTGGGCATATTGGGTGCAGTAAATCCCATCCGTCTTGACCATCTGATATACGGAGATATATCCACTGATAATAGAGCTATATCACACGATATAAGAACTGCCGCATTCATCGTTGATCTTATTGAAAGATTGAAGCTATCCCTGCTCTCAGATGAGAGGAATGAAAGTGAATCAGCTAATTATGCCTTGCAAGTTATGGTCAAGACGTTTGAAATTCCCCATCATCCAACTATTGCAAAATTGCTATCCCAAGAGGCATTGAGGGCATGTGAGTTATGTAAAAATACTCACTACGGTGGCATTAAGAAAATTGATGCCGACTTTTCCACTCCTGTATATGAGAAGTTCAAACATGAATATCAATATTCATACAAAGACTGGTTGGACAAATTCTATCTAAATCTAATCAGTTTATGCCGAGAGGACAAATTGCGAGATAGTTTGCACGCCTGCACCTATGTCTTCAAATACAATCAGAAGCTTGCGGAGTTCCTGTTACCAAGTACAATCATCCACATAATTCTCAATCAAAATATAGACTACACTCTGATAAAACGGGAGATCACAGCAATAATCGAAGAGGATGTTGGAGTATCAACGCAGGACCTAGATACTGTCTATAATCAAGATGTTAAAGGCAACGTGCAGACTCTACATTTCCAATGTGCTAATATGATATTTTGTGTCATGGACGCAATAAGTAGAGTTGAAGCTGACTTCCGAGCACCTAATCAAACACCAAGTGCCGAGAGACGTAAACATGCAGACAATTTAAGGCGCTTCAAACAGGAGATACCTTTAGACAAGCTCGCTATTTTAGCTTGTAAATGTCGTTCCTACGCCAGAGCCCTTTGTTATTACGAACAGTATCTCTACACAAACAAACAAGATCTTGACAAGTACGCTACGTCATTACAAAGAATATATATGGCCCTAGACGATCCCTATGAAGCAGCTGGTGTTGAAATGGTCAGAACTACGCCAACAACATTGACAGATGATATTGCCAACTATGAAGCATGTGGAAGATTTGATAAGGCATTCGTATGTTATAGCACATCTCTAGATGACTTGAGTCAAAGAGCGGACAAGGAATCATTCCTCGAGGACTCACTGAAATGTCTCTCCAATCAAGGTGATATCCACAGACTATATGAAAAATCAAGGCAGCTCGTGGCGGAATATCCGCAATTCAAGCGGAGCATCTTGCCGGCCGCTGTAGAGGCTTGCTGGAAGTTGGGTAAATGGGAAAAACTAGAAACACTGTTCAGAGAGGAGAAACTCGATTCAATGCTTGAATCAACAAGTGTTAGCCAAGGCTATCTACTCAATTCGCTGATAGAAAACCGCGGTGATGTGCCTGAGAGATTGAAGATTGTTCGACGACATCTAATTAAGCCCTTGTCGATCGCAATGATGGATAGAAGTGCCTACTTCAGAGGCTACCAGAATCTTCTTGTTCTCCATGGGATCGAGGATTTTGCCCTATCGCTGGAGGCTTTGGATGCCAATGAGTTTGCGACCCAAACGATCGATGAAAACTCTGTAGACGTTCTAAGACCAAAGTTGGTGAATGAGCTTAAGTCTCTATTCAGTCTTTGGGGCAAGCGTAACAAATTGGTGCAGCCATCCTTACGAAGTCTGGAGCCACCAATGGCCTGGCAAAAAACAATAAGTCTCGTTCTAGCAAAAAAGTATCCATTCTTGAAGCCAAACATCGATATTGAACTCGGGAAGATGTGCCTTATCAGTGCTGATATCGCCAGGAACTCGCGGAACTTTGACCGGTCATTTTTATGCCTCACCCAAGCTCAAAAGTTTTTCGGATCAGAGTTTCACAAGCTACCAACGGATCTTCAAGTACGCTTTTATATGGGTCAAGCAAAGTTGGAGTGGGACCAAGGGGAGAAAACTAGAGCCATACGTGGTCTCAAGCTATCTTTGGAAAGGCTTAAGAAACATCCATTAAGCGTCCATCTGATGAGAAGAAAAGACTTTAGTCATAAGATGAATCAAGATCCATTCCCGAGACTAAATGACCCCGCCACTTGCCAAGACTGCAGCAGCTTTTCGCCAATCGAACGTCAATCCTTTGCACAATTGAAGATGCTTCTCACCCAGTTTAGTGAGGAGGCGGCCGATGGTATTCCTGAGACACTTTTCTACATGTACGAGGAATGCGTTCATTTGGGTGTCAATCAAGAGGAAACTTACTTCCGACTGGCAAGATATTATGATCGCTTGCTTACTTATTATATGGAAAACCCAAACCTATGTGGTGATAGACTGGAGAAAGAGGCACTTGAAGATTCAACCCAGAGGTTTAGCCAAAATCTGATGAGTGGGGATAGAGAGGATGTTTATACAAAGCTCATGGAACATTCAGTTATTGCATTTGGTAACTCTCTCAAGTTTGGAGCCACTTATCTTAGTGAGTCAATGCCTCGAATGTTGAACATATTCTTCGACTTGGGTGCAAAGAAATCAAAAACATCTGGCGGTGTATCTAGATCTATTAGCTCGAGAATTGAAACAACAGTTAGATTTATGGATGAACTCAAGCGTGCACTACCCAAGTACTACTTCATGGCGGCCATATCTCTAATGTTATCAAGAGTTTGTCATCCTCACTCAGGTGTTACCAAAAAAACTTATGAAATCTTGGAGCTGCTGTTGACAACATATCCACATCAAATGTCTTGGTCTCTAATCGCTCTTCTGAATGATCGAGATAACGAGGAGAGGAAGAGAGCTGCTAAATTTATACTAGCTAGTGTAAGGAAAAAGGGTGCTGAGGTTGAACAAATTGTTAAGGACACTATAGACTTTTCGAAGATACTATCAGAGATTGCTACAGCCCATGGACCAAACGACAGACAGAGACCCGAATCAAAGAAGAAGAATCTCCGTCAAGGCGCCACTCTGAAGGACCTCTCATCTCAAGCTTTGAAGTTCAACTTCAGTCGCGCTAGAGTCATTCCACCAGTTCAATCTACACTGAGAGCTATTTTCCCAACAGGTGGTGTTTCTGGTGACAAATTATCCAAACATGTTGTATTCCCCGAGAGCAATAGATTTTTCATTAAGAACATCCAACCTCAAGTTAAGATTTTCAATTCCCTCCAACAACCGAGAATGATTGTTGTTGAATGCGATGATGGAAAGAAGATTCAACTCATTTGTAAAGCCGGGGATGATTTGAGAAAGGACAGTCGTTGTATTGAGTTCTTCAACTTGCTTAATAGAATACTTCGTAGGAACAGTCAATCTAACGCAAGGTTTTTCGAGATACCAACCTTCCAAGTTACGCCCCTTGAGGCAACCATTGGTATCATTGAGATGATGCCGAACTGTGAAACCTTCAGGAGTATCATAGAACACCTATACAAGGAACGTATACCCAAATTTGTCCTCCATGACTACTTCCCAAGACCAAGCAAAGATTCGATCACACCCCAAGAGTTACATCGCCTCTACCTCACGAAAATACCACTATTATCCCCGCCTGTCTTACCACTCTACTTCCTGAGGAGATTCACCGAGCCAACTGCTTGGTACATAGCTCGTCTGGCTTTCACTCGTAGTACAGCAGTCATCAGCATGGGCGGCTATATCATTGGTCTAGGCGACAGGCATCTTGATAACATTCTCTTAGACACATCAACTGGTAGAGTGGCACATGTCGATTTCAACCTGTTGTTTCACCAAGGCGAGGCTCTACCAACACCCGAGATCGTTCCATTCCGTGCATCTCACAACTTTGTTGCTGCATTTGGTCCCATGGGCACGGAGGGCAACTTTCGCAAGGTTTGCGAGATCACAATGCGTGTCATGAGGGACGAAAAGGATGCGCTACTAACAACTCTGAAGCCTTTCATGCATGATCCTTGCAGTGATTGGATTAAGGTGCGAGACACAGGTAGCAGAGCGATGAGGAGCAACGAGGATGATAGAGGGGCCGAAAATCGCGGCGCAAAGGCGAGGATCGAGGTTGTTGAAAGAAAACTCAAGGGATTCCCGAGATCAAAGAAATTCAAGCCACTGACATTGTACGATTCGTATTCAGTTGAGGCACAAGTGGATAATCTAATTGCCGAGGCCACTGACACTTATAATTTGGCTCAAATGTATTACGGATGGTGTCCCCAAGTTTGACGGCGCTGCAGTCGTAAAGCGAAAGTTGAGCGCTCATGACGTGTGAGCCTCACGTGCTGATGTTGTTGTTGCTGTTTTGTTTTGCGCAGATTTTTGCAAATATATTTTGCAAATGACAAATCAACCCAAAACTTGCTCTCTCTCTCTCTGAAAGAAATCCCTTCAAGCAAAGTGTATTAAACCCACTTCGATGGACAAGCCAAGGAGTCGAAGGCCCAAGGACGACGAGGAGTGTCAGGACAGAGTTTGCAAAGAGATCAAAAATGACATGAAGAATTTGTTTTCATCTGGACCCAAGCGACATGATTGTCCGGCGGATCGGCAGACCCTAGGGCGTCACACTTGGACTTTTCTCCACACAACGGCAGCTCGATATCCACTGCGTCCAAGTGATGAGGAGAAGAGGGAAATGGAAGCCTTGATAAGATTGACGGCGAAGAAATACCCCTGTAGTGATTGTGCTCAAGGGTTCCAACGGAATTTAGAGAAGTATCCGCCAAAGTTGGGCAGTCGTAAAGAGCTGACCGAATGGTTTTGTGAGGAGCACAATAGAGTTAATCTCAAGTTAAGGAAGCCACAATTCGATTGTTCTAAGGTAGATGAGAGATGGCGAACCGGTTGGAAGGATGGATCTTGCATGTAAAATCTTAGTGAGGCCAGTAAATTTAGTCGCTATGCAAATAATCTTTCTATTGTAGAACATTAAAAAAACAAATATATATATTATAAATTTCTCTGGACAGTTATTAGATTATCAGATGAGATTAGAGGAGTGGTTATAGCTGTTTGGAACTCTTCATTTCCTTCGATTGATTGTCATATTTGCCAAGCTTATAAGTGCTCGTTTCTCTTCACTGTCAGATAAGTCCTCGATGTGTTCCAAGGCGGCATTCACATGTTGTTTGGCTAATTCTCTTGTCTTATCCAATCCCTCGCTTCGCATAACATATGCGTAAGCTCTCTCGACATCACCCGGCTCACTAAACCGTCTTGCTATCATGGCATCGAGTTCCTCGAATTGAGCGCTGGCATAGAGAACAGGTGCAGTGGCCAGACCAAGCTTTAGGTCCGCGGCGGCAGGCTTACCTAACTCCGATTGACTCGATTCGAAATCTAGTAGGTCATCCACCAATTGGAAGGCTATGCCTAAGTTGCGGCCATATTCGAAAGCTGCCTCTTGCTGGGCCTCATCGGCTCCTGACAAAAGAGTTACAGCTTTACACGTGTAGGCAATCAGACTAGCAGTCTTCTTAAAACTCTTGCTAATGTAGTGATCGAAGCGTTTGTTCTCTCCCGGCTTGGTGCTCATTTGCATAAATTCTCCTCGGACTAAATCGAGTAAGATGTGTGAGAGTACAACAAGTATGTCCTCGTTCTCTAGTCGAGCCAACATTTGCGATGCCCTAGATAGGATGTAATCTCCAGCTAAAATGGATTTACGCTGTCCATAGAGAACATTGACCGATGGTTTACCCCTACGTGTATCAGCTGAGTCTATGACATCGTCGTGGACTAAGCTCGAGGTGTGAATCATTTCGGCAACCATGGCGACCACCTTTTGTGCCTCCGACAACTCGACATCCTGTTTCAGATGTCGATTGTAAGCTCTACCGATCAGAATAACAATCATTGGCCTGTAAGCTTTGCCCTGGCCATCAAAATAATAGGTTGCAATCTCTTCGAGCTCTTGTTGCTCGGACTTGAGTTCTCTCTTGATGTCAACAATGAGTTGCTCAGCTAACTTGCTGGTGGATCTTTGTAAATCTGTGGCCGCCATTGTGGACATGATACGAAAATGGTGAGGTGAGATTTCATAATTTTGATCATTCCAGTGTTTGTTTTGTCCCCGGAGAGACGAACTGAATACTTGAAGAGGCGAACTCACTGGCCTTACAATAGATTTGGCCGGCCTAGCCAATTTACTGAGTCCTATTCGAATCATTTTAGATTGGTCAGTTCGATAATTATAACAACGATATCATCAAATACTAACAACTTGTAATGTTTTTAATACTCACTTTCTCCCTCTTTTGAAAATAATAATGATGATAGTAGTAAAGATCACTAGTCTATGGTGCTATCTTTGTGGTTTCAATGTTGCGCAACGTAACAACAAAGGGTTTGCTCCATCGGCTTCTGGTGCTATTGCTAGACGGTCATGATATAGTGAGCAACTTGATTCGGTTGAAGATGAGCTCGGTAAGATGGAAACAGGTGCGCAGAAGGTATACATAATAAAGGGGTCAAGTCGAGAGAAAGGTACAACGAGATAAGTAGAGTGAGAGAGAAAAGTTGTCCGGGGTGACCCATAAAACTTCATTTACGTTTGATGCACACATGGAAGCAAGTTTTCTCGACGCAGTTTGTTTACAGTGAGAGAGTTGTTCTCGCCGACGCATGGGAATTGGCTTGGAGCGTGAGGGTCAAGCTGTTACGCGACAACCAAAGCAATTGTCCATTGAGTGTATTATATCTGATTAGTAAGGGGGCGGCAAAAGCCAAGTTCTCCGACCAAAACTTGTCAGTTCTACCTTGTTCATGACTCACGAATCTCTAAAAAGAGTACAGCAAACAATCTCGACAAAATTATATATAATATATATTGTCGCCATATTAACGTGTATAATTATCCTGTATGTGTCCCACAAAAATCTTATTCAATTTGATTGGCATATCTATCTAGGTTTCTCAATCATCAGTTATTTGTAACAAAAAATCACATAACATCAATCACAATCCTCTATCACATCTGACTGGACATTGATAAGGAACCGAGATTCATCGAGATTGAGAGTCACTCCGCATCATTTGATCGACCGCAAATCACATTACTTTTCTGGATTACTTCTCTCCCTATCTCTCCAGAAAGTTTTTATACTTTGAGCAAGTCATATATGAGCTGTATTTATATATTGTATTTCATCACGATCATAAAGATCTTAATTTTGGGGGATTCATTTATTTTGAGAAAGAATCAGGAGTTCCATCGTTCTGAATTGTTGCTTGCTCGGTTGGCTCTTGATTGGTGATCATAATCACTCAATCTCCCTCTCTCTCTATCACACCTTCTGTTCATTTGAACCTCGCAGGTAGCGGGGTTTTGATGACAGGTGGTGAGCTATACGTGCAATCAATTTTAGTAGTTGCTATGTCGCAATAACACTCTCTTTTCTACTACTCTATACATCTGCATTTGGTGCGATTCATCATACTCTCGCTCTCTATGATAATCTCCAGATAGGTGAGCTCCAAAGAGATAAGGAAAGAGTTGCAACTCTAGTTTTGGTAGTAACGAATCGCAATCCTTTGATATCTCTCTGATTGTTCCACCATTTGGATATTGCACGTTTGATTCAGACCACAGGTTTTCAAGGAATCGATATGGAGTAGACTTATTTGTCTTGCTGCTATTGTTGGTATAATTTGTTATGTAATGTGATAATATGCAATATTTAGTAGCTCATAATAACTTTACTCAATGTGATTGTTATTCTTTCTTTTGAAAAGAGAGATTTTGTTTATGATACTCAATATGTGAGATCCTAGTATCACGCCAGCTAATGGGTGCATACGGATACAATACCAGGTATCAAGTTGCAAGGGTCAATCGATACGTTTCTCAAAATCAATGATTGATGAATGAATCATACATACGGAAATCATTGGTATAAATTTGATAATATCTGAAATTTGAATATCTATATCTACCATAATCAATTTTGAAGTATGTGTTGCTTAGTTAGCTGCGGTTTCTGGAATTGAAGTAAGTTGAGGTGTGTGATAGTGGTAGACGGGGTTTGTTTTGCCGTGATAGGCCAGCTATCATATCAACAACAATTCATGTGGCATGATTATCTAGTACAATCCATACCCTAGGTATCAGTTCCTTCAAACTTATACTCCTACACCCTCTATGTTCCATTTCTTGCTCCTTTGTTTGGCTTTAAGCGTTCCTTAGTTTCGCTAAAAACTTGATATCAATAGTACAACAAAACTTTCCCGTCTTCTTTTTCTCTCCTATGGACCTCACACCTCAAATTTCATTTCTTCTATGTTTTTGTGTTCTTCACATTTCTGTTTATGTATTTGTATAGTTCATGAATGGCATCATTTAGATACTTGATGAGCAATTTGATAACAATCCATGTCAGACCATGCGAAACACGTCAAATTTTGCATGTTTTTGCTCTCCTATCTTTCAACTCTCTAGTTTCTAGTTGTCAGTTTGTTTAGTTTGCAGTGAGATAGGCGAATACTTGTACTTGTGATTGAAGTGCTTAGTTCATAGTATTGTCTTATTTATATATATATATATCATAATAGATCGTCTATAAATGAATATGATCACCTCATGAAACCACCAAAGAATTGAGAGATATCAACATGTCTTTTCTGGTTCCAAAGAGATTAGGGGTGGGGTCGTAGGCGGTATTTGATACAATACATTAGATTATATAGTGTAATATTTTCCTAGTCAAGCTTTGCTTGCCTTTTTCTTCCTCTTTCATCTCCTATCCTCTCCCGATGTCCCGCCATCAGTTGATTTTGAAAGTTTACAATTGTTAGATAATTTGTAGTTGTTATTAATGTTGTTGTAGTCTTGTTTGGGTGTGCAATAACATCTGATAATCTTGAAATCATACTAATGATGATATGATCTTGCATCGAAACTCAAGAGGAATGATCGGTGATCATGATGTTGTTGACGATAATGAATGAATCAATCGATCAACCATTATCATCAGGCTGGTGGTAAGGTTGGTGATGATTGGTTACTATTACTACCATCGTTACTAATACTACTACCGCAGGCCAACGATGAACTCGATGACAAGGAGGATGAACCAATGATTGGATTTGTAGTCACTACTGGTACTGTCCTCTCAATAATATCTGACATGGCCGTGGTTGAGGTGTAGCTAGATCCAACACTGCTAATACCACTAGTACTGCTACCACTATTATTGTCAATAACAACCCGATGTTTTGACAGCTGTTGCTTGGTATTCTCAATCAATTCAACTCCGGTCATGATTGTTGATGCTGCTGTTGTTGTTGTTGCGGGCGCTGAGTTACTAAGATTCTGCTGTTGCATTTGCAATTGATTACTCAAAAATCTTTGTCGAGCTAATAATTCGGCAATTTGCATTTGCTGTTTCTGATCACGCTCTTCAAGGGTTCTAATAAAACCCTTAGCTTTAGTTAATAAACCTAATGTTGTGTGTCGTGATGAATCCGATTCCAATGGGACAACTTCTTTCAATTTCTCCAGACAGGTCCTCAAATGAGCGCGACGATTCTTCTCCAATTCATTATGTGTACTCCTATTACCCTGAGATTTTTTCTTTGGCCGCCTATTACTGTTTGTGGTACTGTTGCTACTAATTGAATTAGTATGACGATGATGGTGCGAAGTCAGATCACTAAAATCATACTCAACATCCATCTCATCAACAACATGTTGCTGTTGTCCAATCAAGTGACTTTGACTAATCATCAATGGATATTCAGAATGTTGTTCGCTAGCTGATGACAATAAAAAGTTATCATTCTTTTTACTGTTAATTGTTTCGGTGGTTGTTGCGTGTGGATGCAGTTTGTTTGTTTGTTGCAAATTAAGATGATGATGCAAGAGTTGCTGACTATTGGCTGCCAAATGCACGGGTACCTTTCGGCCGTCTGGCATCAGTTGTTCATGCTGATCAAGGATAAAATTGTGTTGTAGATGGTGGTTGTGTTTGCCATCTTCAACAATATGACCAACAACATTGTTCATTGGTGGCGACAATTGATGGTTTAATTGTAATTGTTTAGTTGCCAGCGCGTTGTGATGCAATCCATTTTGATGATGCGTTTGTTGTTGCTGTTGGTGGTGGTTGTGGTGGTGACCAGAATGGGGATTATGGTTTTGGTTACGATGATTGTTGTGTTGACGACGATGGTGGTGGTGGTGGTTGTTGTGGTGTGATTTGTAGGGGACCAATATTTTATTGGTAGTTGTTGTGGTGACTCCCAATGTCATTGGGATTGTTGATGTTGTAGTTGACGCATAATTATGATCGCGTCTTTCCAAATATTCGGCCGCCTCCAATAGGGCGGCGATTGACAGGTCGGTGGTCATTGTTGTTGTTGTTGTGTTTTGGTTTACGATTTAGTATCAGTTGATAATAATGATTGTTAATATAATACGGTAAGAGTTATAGTTATTTAATAGTTGATATTGATACGCTAAAATCCAATTAAAATATCATCGACTTGCCGATAGATGCGAACAACAAAACGACGACTGAGACGACGATGGCAATAACGACGGGTGTTGATATTAGTAATATTACCAAGTGTCAAATGAGTAGTAGTGTTAGTAGTAGCAGTAGAGGTGATGGTGATGGTAGTAGTTCCAGATAACGACAGTGCACTCCACCTTGCTTGTAGCTTCCAATGATATCAGCGGCGATGGTCAATAATCTGATTGTTAACTCCGCCCCAGGAGCTTTAGAGTCGACTGCAACTAAAAACTGAGAATTTTGATAAAATGGCTTTTGTGTTATTGGTGGTAGTGGTGGTGGTCATACGATCATTAGATGATGATGATGATGATGATGATGTTGATGTTGACGATGCTGGCGCCGCTGTTGCTAGTGTGGTAATAAAGTGGTAGATAGATAAAAGTGGCGAGTCCAAAGTGAAGTGTAATCTGACGTTTGGCCAACTCGTTGCCTCACTGACTGAGTGCAGCTGCTGCTGCCACTTTTGTTGTTGTAGTGGTTGTGGTGGTGGTTGTTGTTACTACTACCGCTACTCTGCTGTGTTATGCTGCTGCTCAGATTAGATAATAGCAATGGCAATTTTTGCAATGTAATGTTTGGGTAAAATTTGGTGGTTCTTCTGGTTTGGTTCGGGTATCAATCTTTGTATGCCTATACCTATCTGACTGTTTTTTCGTCCATCCGTCTGTCTGTCTCTCTAACTCAACTTCTAGCTTGGCGCTTTCCACAACGTCAACGTGTAAGGCGAGCTAATTGGTTTGCTACTCAATTGGTGGTGACAGTTGGGCGCTATACACGTTCACTGACTAGCCACTTATGCTGCCGTCGATATTTTTGGTGGATGTTTGCTAGTGACGATGGTTGTGGTGTTGTTGGTGGCGGTGGTGCTAAGGTTGTGGTTTTCGTTGGTTGTTGGTGTAGTTGGATCACACTTCTGGGTAATTGAGTTGCCTGTAGGCTGGTTTTTGGGTAGCTGTAGTGCCAATAGATTGTCTACTCTGTCTTTCTACTCGCAACTAATTCGAGCGAGTAAAGACTTGCTAGCTCGCTGGTAGTGCTTTCTGGCTAGTAGTTAGCGATCTAGTATCTATCACCCTGCGTGTTTTGTTTTTCTATGTGGTGGTTGCTGTCGTGATAGTTGTTGTTGTTGTCGTTGTTGTTGTGCGAGTCTCTTGCTCGATCTGTCGTATCGTCGTTCCTACCACCGACTAGCAGACTAGCTGGCTGACTGGCTAACTACTACCACAGGGTGGTTGCTGCTTCTTCTACTGCACAGTGTGTGGTGGTTGTTGTAGTGGTGGTGGTGGTGGTGGTGGTGGTGGTTGCTGGCGGCGCAGCAAACTCAACTCTCGAAGCTCGGAACCACAACGACAGCGCAGAAAAGTTGAGAAGCACTCGTTTTCTTGTACTCGCTTTGCGTTTGCTTCACTGCAATAGCAGCAGCAGTGGCACTAGCAGCAGCTTAACAACAACATCAACATCAGCAACAACAACAACAACAACAACTCGCTTGCTCGCTCGCTAGGCTGCTCTCATTTAGTCCAATGGTCTGGTCGTGCGCCGTCGTGCTCTCGCTCGCTTTTCAACTCTATGAGTGTGTGCGCTTGTCTATGGAAAACTGGCAATGGAAGCAACAACAACAACAGCGACTGCTGCCGCTGCTTCTGCAACTTCTCTCTGCTGCGCACATGTGTTGTTGTTGTTGTTTTTGGTTCGCACTGGAGCGCACACTATGGCTAACGAACGCACAAGTTGACTGACAAACAAACCGCTAGTTATTATGCAGCCTATTAGACACACGCACAGACGCACGCACAGACAAAGTGAATCATTGTTGTTGGTACAATTCCGTTGCTTTGCGTCGCTCGCTTGCTATGTTCTGAGTGCGTAGTGGCTGTGGTTGGTGACTGCTTTCCCCTTGTGAAGTAGGGAAAAGCAGTCAGAGTGACTTACCCGTACATTTAGTGCGCGAATTTTTCTCTTTCCCCCTGGAGCCTCCGTCCTGTAGCCTTTTCAAGAGTCAGATTCAAGAACGCAGCGCACGGCTTCACAAGCCAACTCCCTGCCCTCCCCCCTGAAGCGAATACGCTGCCTTCCCCGCGCGCTGGTCTCTGCTTTCCCCCTCCGACGCGCAACTCTCGCGCCTTCACCCTATCGGCGGCTGCTGTCATTGAAGTTCCCTTGCCTTTAGCCTGGCGTCAGTGGCTGTCAAACTGTTTGGCAGCAGCAGCAGCAGTAGTAGCAACAACAACAACAATGGCAATAGCGAGTGCGCGCTCCTTGTGCGCGACGGTCGCATTGCGTTGCCCTTTGTACGGATTGCGTAGTACAGTTTGCTATTGAACTCTGGCGAAGCTTTGCAGGCGCCCAGCGGCGCGCTTTTGCCATTGCGGGCCGCTGGATGGCAAGCTCGCTGGCAAGCTAGCAATTTTAGTGCATCGGCTAGCAGGCAGGCCAGCAAAAGAGAAGAGAGAAAGCAAGAGCGAGGGAAAATTTTGAGCTTGAGAGCGAGCGGGCGACTCAAATCGAAATCCAATGGCATGATTCTAGTAAATTGTATACAACTGCCATGCAATTGCAATTTCTACTAAAATGAGTCGACATCGGTCTTGGCGTTTCGTTCCTCTCTACCGCTCTATTCCGTGCACATGGATTGCGCACGAGTTTCTCGTGGGTGCCAGCCGCTTGTCCGCCCGCAGTCTCTGTCAAGCTTTGCCCTCTGTTCTATTCTATTTCACTGGTCGGCAAGAGACTCGATTTCGCCTGTCTCTCGACTGAAGAGAAGCGACCGAAACTTGGCTCAAGTCTTGATAGCTTGCCGGCCGGCCAGTCAGCCAGCAGCCGCTACACCATGTGCACGTCGTCGTCGTTGCAGTCTGAGTTTGAGTCGTTGTTGTGTGTTTAGTCTGTGAGTCGAGTGTGGAGTTTCAACTTCCATTCCAAGAGTCGTAGTAAGTAAGCCGGTATGCCATCTAGTTGGCTGAGGAGAAAGCTGGGCCCGCAAATCTTGCCGCTGAAGCGTGTGGAACCACGACAGCGAGGACTTTGTCGAGTTACTTGCTCGTGCCGCACACCGGATTGTGTGGGAGCCAGATTGTGTTGGCTTGATTCTTGCTGCCTAGCCAGCCAGCCAGCAAGACATCAAGCCAACTAGCTTGCCAAGAGGCAGGAACTTACGCGGTCGCTTCGGCTGCTAAGCTCGCGGCGTCTAGCTCACCGGAATTGCCGCCGCCGCTGCTGCTACTGCCGAGACTCGGGCGATCTGGCTGTCAAATTGGCCGTAAATGGCTGCCTGTGCAATGTCGCCGC
Source organism: Aculops lycopersici (assembly GCA_015350385.1). Lineage (NCBI taxonomy): Eukaryota > Metazoa > Arthropoda > Arachnida > Trombidiformes > Eriophyidae > Aculops > Aculops lycopersici. Next base: position 10,305,124 of record WNKI01000002.1, on the reverse strand, counting down.
CGCCGTCGCCATCGTGGAGCCACAGAGGAGTAGGCGATGGCGCCGCAATGGTTGCCCTCTCAACTCTCAAAACTTCTCGCGGCGTCTGCAACTTCGACTCTGACGACGGCGAGCGTCGAGTGCGAAAACTCGCCGTAGTTTCGGGCGACTCTAGCGTGAGTTTAACTCGCCTCCCTCGTTACTGGAACAAACACAAAGCTACAGGCTTCTAAACTTAGACGACGACGGCTGGCGACATTCGAAGTCGCAAGGTAGAGACACTCGACTGTGTGGGCAAAACAATTCAAGGCGGCCGGGGCAGGAGCAGCAGTAGCGGCGAGAGCAAGAGCCGCCAGTTAGACAGCCAAATGGCTAGTCAGGCAAACAATTACCTGGCACTTTACCTGGCTGCTACCTCCACCGTGGTCGTCGTCGTCGCCGCTGCCGAGCTAACTGGCTAGCGTCTCTCTCCCTCAATGTTACGTGAGTTGCCGGCGCACTTGTGTCTCTCTGCGGAACTAGGAAGCTGATACGCGGCAACTACTATGGCAAGCTCGTGTCTGTTTGCGGTAACTCTCGCTGCCGTTTTTGTCGTTCAACTTCAACCTCAACCTCAACTTCAACTTGGCGAGAGTCGACGAAGTTTGCCCTCAACTCGGCGACTCGGGCGGCCAGTTTCGCCTTGGTGTTTGCAGTAGTAGTTGTCTCCATTGCTGCTGCTGCTGCTCCTCCTCCTGCTGTTGCCGTCGCCGCCTCTACCATTGCCATTAAGTCTGCTATCTAGCTGGCCGACTAATTCTCTGCCATCGATGTTGATGCCGTTCTTGCCGTTGCCGCTGCAATGGTCGTCGCTGTTGTTATTGTTGCTGTTGTTGTTGTCGCTGCTGCTTTTGCAGTAGTAATGTCGGCAATGTATTAGTTGTGTCCCCCCTTTGGCAAGCTGAACTTTTGGGCGTTTCTCGGGCGCCTCGTCGTGGTCGCCTTGGGTTACGTTATATTATACGTCGTCGTCGTCGTCGTCGCTGCTGCTTCTGCTGGTTGAGCCACCACCGAGGAGCTGAGCACAGGTGCGTGCCCACCTAGCGGGCTTCATCCAAGTTGTGCCTCGAAAGTTGCCACGGCCGCCGCTCTTGGATGCCGATTACACGCAGATGGTGTGAACTTGAGACCAGCTCGAGATTTGAGTTTGCCAAGTCGCAAGGTTGAGTTGCGTTGAGTTAAGTTAAATTTCTGCGCTGTTCTCGCAACTTGCTTGCTCGCGCCTCCTTCTCGCTCTCCATCTTGGAAACTCGCAACGCGCTTAACCCAGTGCCACAGCCACCTGACTGAGGCCACGCGCCTTGCTTGCGCGAAGCTCGCGCACGTTGTGTGCCGAGCCAGCCACTTGTGCGAGTGCCCAGTTGGCCGAGATGATTGTGCGCTCCGCCTTCCGGGCTCGACGATAACAACAACTAGACAACTAAACTAGGGAGTATAGCAACAGCGACAACAACTTGAATATCGCTGACCTCGAGTTTGTTGCCGTGCGTCTGGCTCCTGCTTTTGTGCATGTGTTCGTGTGTGTCTCTGTTGCTAGTGTGACGACGACGACGAGGAGAGCAACAACAACAACAACAAAGAGAGAGAGCAACAAACGGACGACACGCGCTTCGGTCGGAGGAGAGAAAACAACCACTGAGCTGGCCAATGATGATGATGATCTCATTGATATGCGCTGGCCACTTTGTTGCTCTCCGATTGTGGCCAGGAAAGGAGCGATTGCGACCCGCCAGTCAGTTTAGTTGGCTAGCCAACTAGTCTTTGCTGGACAACGAAGACTGGGAAAAGACTGAAGGCAACAACAACTTCGTTGTCGTCCTCGTCATCGTCGACTTCGCGGCCACCGCTAGCTGCGGACATCGGGAGCCAGGGTCGCCGATAACCAAGCGCCTGCTCGGCCGAGAGAGAGAGGAGCCGCGGACAGGAAGTGGCACAATTTGGAGGCGAATCAGCGGAGTCTTGCCGTTGCCTCGGCCAACTCTATGGAATCGAGACGCTAGTTTGCATTTCGATCTCATCCTTTCACCACTATAAAATACTATAGTTTGCTCCACCAGACTCGCAAATTTAGTTGCAATCGACGAAGAAGACGAGGGAACTCATACGTTTTGCTGGCTGGCAGAATTGAATGGCCGCTGGCCACGCCAACATTGCGATGACGACGACGACGACGACAACAACGACTTTGTAACATCGTGGCGCATTGAATGGTGCATCGTATAGCATCAATTGGATGCTATACGTGTGGATGCAATGAAGACGCCATCGCCGAGAGTTCGGACATCGAGTTCTGCCATTTTCTGTTGTCGTGGACGACGACGACAACGACGACTCCGGAAGAGCGACTGACCAGTTTGTTGTGGCGCCAACACGTAGGGCGCCATCTTTGTGGCCAAAGGAAGTATAATGGTGAAGAAAAGCGGGATAGGCGCGCGAACCTAGCAAAACCTGAGACATAGTAAGCGAGAGTGTTGATTTAGTTGGCACAAAATCGGCGGCAACGGTGGCGGCGGCGGCCAATCCAGAGAGGCCGGAAGTGGTGTCGGCCAAATGGCGCAATTGGTTAGTTGGCGAGCAAGCAGAGTTAGGAGACAAACTGCCCCCGGTTCGGGCAACCAAAACGTACTCCAACTTTTCCCCTCCCTCCTCTCAATAAATCTCCATTCCATTCCCTGCCCGCCTTTCGATTTGGGTGAGGTCAGCCAACTGACGTTGGCCGAGAGCTTGGAGGTCAGGCGAGGATGAGCAGCAGCTTGCGTTTCTAATGCAACCACTGTGAGTGGGCCGCAGTGGCGGCAACAAAAATTCGTGTCGCCGATGCCGATGGCCACGGTCGCACTTCCTGTTCGCGCGAACACGAGGTCTTTTCCGTGAAGTTTTGCCACTCTCAGCGACTATTACCGAAGGGAGAGAGAGGGAAACCACGAGGTTAGCGTGCAATGGTAGCAGCGCCACCGCCAACGAGAGCAGGCGAGCGAGCGAGATTGCCCATGTGCGCGCGTCCGAGCGTACGCGCAACTGGATTACCTATTCACCGCGCAGAGGCGCGCTGAGTGAAGCCAGTTAAGGCGCACTAATTTGCGCAATCGAGTTTCCGCTCACATGTGCACGCGCGCTGAGCGCGCTTGGTACGCGTCGCGCGCACATGAATCATGACTTGCGTTAGGTGGTTGTTGTCCTTCTGGCGTCGCTTCTACTCCCGCTGCTGCTGCTGCTGCAAATCGCTGCATTGGCCTCCGTTGGTCGCTGACGGCCTACGGAGCAATGGCAATCGTTTTGGACGCTGGGTCGCTTATTGTGTGTCCATGGACCGCTCGGTCGTCGCCCTGGTTGCTCTCGCAAATCGCGATAATGAATCTAAACCTCGTAGTCTAACTTAGCGTCCATTTGCACACACACGCTGCGTTATTGGTGGCATTCATCTGGCGCCCGAATTGGAATGGAGGGAAATCGAAACAAGGGAGAGAGAAAGACTTTAGTTGGCGCGCAACGTCAGTCATCATCGTTTCTCGTTCAGATTTGCTACCTCTAGTGCAGAAACTGAGGCCCCGCTAGCTGTATCATCATATACATGTATAAGGAAATCTCAATGGCAACGGCAGTGGCTGCGGGGCAGCAGAAGCAACAGCAACGGAAGGGATGACTGCGTCATCCTCCGTCCACCGTATCCATGGCTCCAATTTTCGCGTTCAGTTCAGTTCAGTTCGGTTGTTTGAAGGAATTGGTTCGATCCATTGAAGCAAGCAAACGGACAAACAGACAAAAGTTGTTCGACTCAATGCTTGGCGCCTCTTCTTCTTTGAAGGGGCAAGAGGCGCATGCAGAGTTTGTGTGATAGAAAGAGAGAGAGAGAGAGAGAGAGTGTGAAGAAGCGCGACTTCCGCCGCCTCGCGGCGGCCAAACCGAATGCGTCCTCTTGAATCTCATTGACGAAGCTTGAAAAAGAAGGCAGAGAGGAAAAGTTAAAAAATTCGAGTTCATTACACCGAACCAAGCGACGGCCCTGTGCAACAGCGAGTCGTAATCTGAGGTCGAGGGTTAGTGTGTTGAGAAATCAGGTTGGTGATTTGAGTCGTAATTTCATCCCATCGGACACTAAACAAGTACAATTAAACCTGAGACTCACGTGGTTAGTTAGGACTGAAATTGAAATAAAGGGAGTGAGGAGTAATTAGCAATTAGTCAATAGTTGAGTAGAGGCACACCAATACCTATACCTGTGTCTGCGTTTGTCGCATCGCCAGCTCTTGACAGACTCGACTGGGAGCCAGAGACCCCAATCAGAGCTAAGCTAAGCCGCTGGGCCCAACTAGGCTTTGCTTAGTTGTCACTTGTGCGCAGTCGCCACCGTTGAAATGGAATCCATTACATTCCGTCTACCTGTGCGATTATTGAGCATCGCTCCCATTTGATGCGCCAGGCCAAGCGGCTAACGAGGTAGCTGGCGAGGAAAACTTTGGAGACCGGAAGTGAGAGTTTGAGTGCTAGTAGTTTCGGTTCGGTTCGGTTTGATGTGATTGGTCATGCGAGCAACTGGAAGCGAGAGGACGGTGCGAGTTGGACGACGCGTCAAGTGGGCACTGCGCCCCTCGCTCTTGGAGTCACTCTGTCCGCATCAAAGCAGTCGACTCAACTCAACTCAGCTCCACTGAACTCACCTCTCAGGTGAGCGACATCGACTGATGCTGCTGCTGCTGCTGCCGCCACTACTGCAGCTAATGCAACTACTCGTAGAATGGCAGCAACAACACGCAAGGAGCGAGACGCCAAACCAAAGACAACGAGCAAACGACCACGACGAGTTGGTTGGGGCAAATTTGGTACTAGTAGACCATGTGGCTGGATAAAGCGAGTAGTAGTTCAATCTAGTGCTTGCAGTTTAGGAATGGAGGAGGTGGGCAACTGTGAGCACATGGCCAATTTTCTCCCCGCAATACTAACTCGTCTGCGTAGCTGTCATTCGAGGTGCCAACTTTGGACTTGTCTCTCCCTCTTCCCTACTCTGTCTCCCTGTCTCTCTATTGGACTGTCTCTAGCCACGAAGCTAGCTGACTGGCTGGCTTCGTGGTTTCGGTCGTAGTCATCGTCGTCGTCGTCGTGGTTCCACAGTCGACATCAAAGGGCGTTATTCGCCTTTCAATTGGCGACTCCAACTCCAACCCTCGAATGCAGCAAAACACTCGCCACTGTGATGGGCGAAGCAGCCGCAGCATCAACAGCAGAGGTGGTGGTGGTGTAGTTGAAACAGAAATGCCAAAGTTGGAGGCTCAAAGTCGAGCTGAAACTCCACAAGTTGGCCAACGACTAAACCGCGGCCATCGAATGGCCAATCCAACTCAAGAGAAAGAGAGAGAGAGACTCGATAATAACTCGCGCGAGAAGCGCAGACTCGGAGCTGGACGAGAGCAAACGAACTCTAGCGAGCAACATTGCCGCTCCTCCCCGTCGCCATCAAATTTATAGTTCTCGACTCATGTGACTATCCGTCGTCCTGGTCTCGGAAATCTTTGTCGACTTCGATAACATTGATGCTGTTGTCGTTGTTGGCTGCTGTTTCTTAGCTGCCTCCGGACGTCAAGCGAGACGTTGAATCTCTCGAGACATGTAGCTAGCTAGCTAGCTGGCCAACCATCCGGCTGGCTAGCGAGAGTCGCACTGTTGGCCACCCGAGATGCCGGTCGAACGTCCATCTACAGCGTTCCAGCGCGATGCGGCCAACCAAAGTGGCCACCATTAGTGGGAGCCACGTAACCACTTGTTGTCAAGCAAACCGCGAGCGGCCAGAAACGCGCGATGTGTTTCTTCAACTTCCACCGCCCACTAGCTGCTCTGATAGAATTTACTCACCAAAATGCCTGCCAATCGCCTCATCATTTGCCACACACA
>WNKI01000002.1:10183191-10259774 GCA_015350385.1 Aculops lycopersici | reverse complement strand
TCTCTCTCTCTCTCTCTCTCTCACTCTGAAACTCACTTGAACCTCGAGATCATTTGCTCGGATCCCTCGCCCGCAATGGCAGTGGGGGACCAAATCTTCAACGCCAGAAGTCTCCTCAAGGATCGACGAGCTCCAGGGTCCAAGTGCACGGCGATAAAACAACGACTCCCCTGAACCACCACTTGTTGCTGCTTCTACTCGAAAAGTTTACAAGTCTCGAGTAAATCCGTAACATTGAACTTGAATCGCAATGGATCGAAATGCATACTTGGACTACTCGGACTGCGACGCACGCCTTGCGTCAAAAATTCTACTCAACGGCCGGGCCTGGCCGGCCCGGCCGTCGACGACGACGACCACGAACGGGGAACGCCTCCATCCCAGGCCGACAGTGTTTTTACAGTGTTTCCTATTGCCAGGTAAGTAGAGATGATGCAGTTTGGCATCCAAGTCCAATCCACCTCATGGTTTCCATGCTCTTTGTTGCTATCGTGGTCGTCGGCTCCACCGTCGTGAGGAAACAACATACACACTAACGCTCACACAGCCGAAAGTCGACAGCAACAACAATAGCTTCCTGTATGCAATCCCCTTTGCAAGTGCATGGTCTGTCTCCCTCGCGCGCATACAGGTTGCTGCTCCAACCACTAGCACTATTTTAGCATTGCCACAGAGTTCAATTGCCAAGGTTTCGTTTTGATTCCATTAGCGATGGCTCATAGTAGTAGTGGTAGTGGGGATGGTAGAAGTAGTAGTGGTGGTAGAGGCGGTGGTAGTAGTAGTAGTAGTAGTACTACCACTACTAGTATGTGAGCACCATCCGTACTAGTAGTGAGTCTCCACATTTGTGTGGACCTTACAAAACATCGACCAGTGAAATACACTTCTCGATGAAAGTAGCTCTCTCGGCTTCTCCTCTGATAGCAACGGCCAGGTACCATTCTGCCAGGTATTCGGCCAGGTATGAGCAACAAATATAAGTGCGCGGATGGGTCCAGTCAGAGTCATAGTCAGAGTTTGTTGTTGTTGTTGGTAAATCTTATATTGTTGTAGTCCACATGTTCCATGTGAGCAATGTCGTGTCGCGTCGTCAACTAGTCCTCGAGTTAATAATTTGATGAACAAGTATCCTGTTTATGTCCCTAGAGCATAGCTGTTGTTAACCACTTTGCGACTATGCAGCTGACACCTGGTGTTTGTGGCGCGAAAATTAGCCGTAAATTCAACATCAACTAGGCTCCCACCGCCACCACTACTACCGGTAGTAGTGGTGGTGGTGGTGGTATTGGTCGCAGTGGCTGACATTAGGGAGGTTGTTTCAGGGAGAAATGATTTGCGGCCCAGTGCATGAGGATCAAATATTTAAATGATGGCTTCCATTGTTTTCTCGTTTTTGCCTCAATCTGGCCCGACAAGTTGCCAAATTACCTGTTGCCTGTCCAGCAACAGTTCAGCCATCAACGGCACCAGCAGAGGCGGTGTCAGCATTTGCCCCTCTACTTGCTACCTGTTGCCTTACTTTTCTCTCCGTCTCCCTAATACAACTGGCTCTTTCGTCTGTGTTATTTACATGTTGTTTATTTTTCATTCAGTTACCCCGCCCAACTTCTAGCCAGTGGGCTGCGCATATAGCCCCTCGACAGTCAGTAAGTGGGCAGTCAAAATTTGAGCACAGGTGTAGAGTTCGAGCTTGCTGGTTGGGTAGAGGTGCGAGAAGAAATAGCTTTACCACTTTTCAGCGCCCCTAGCGGCATTTTTGTTACTAATATGAAAACTAGCGGCTGAGAGCAGCTATGGCGCCGCGCGCGGCCTATTGGCAATAGGCTATTGCTACGCGAATGACCAACAGGCTGAGCGGCAGGTCTCACGTGCTACCCGAACCACAACAAAGATAATATCGATTACTGCATTTAAATTAATTAATTAAACAGAAACAACGACAACGACCGCTAGAATCTAAAAGACCAGAACTAGAATAATAATTGCAGCAACAAAAACATAAACAAATTCGCCGCCAAACCAAGGCCAACCAAACCAATAGGTATATAGACGAAACAATGCAAAGTATTCCCGAAGATCGAGAGCTGCCAGCTGGTGGCGAGATCAGTGAACACCAAGGTTTCGATTCCAAATCTTGGGATACCTGGGATCCTATGGGCGAACATTTCTACTCCGAATCCAATACACTTTCCCTGGACCCAGAGAAGGATCCCATGTGTCAGGTGGCCGATGGCCGATTAAGAGCAGGATCTCGTGGCAAAATTGGAAATATAAAACTTTGCGAGCACTATCTCAAGTATGGCGAGTGCGCCGATGGTCAGTATTGTGATCGGGCTCATGTTAGCCCAAAGTCTAGGGACAAGATTGAGAGCCTAGAGCAGGAGTACGAGCAAAATGTTGGCAGAATTATTATGGGCGAGTCATTTTTGTCTCCGGATGATATAAAAGAGGGAACAAATGTATTGCATCTTATCACCATAACAAGGGTCAAGTCGCCCGTTGACTTTAGCTTTGTAATGCCATACGGAAACTTGGATTGTTCCAAGTTTGCCGAAGAAGATCTCCAATTTTACATTGAACATGAGGACAGATCGCCCGCTAAGAAGAAGTTACGCGAATTCCACAACCAAATGTCTTATTTGTATGACCAAAAATTTCGACCTGACGACATGAGATCTGATTTATATTTGAATCAGATTGTTGCTTGCAGGTTGCCAAATGGCATATTTCGACGAGCTGAGGTGATAAAAAGGGCCGATTGGTCGCAGGACGAGTTTTTGTATAAACTGCGACTCATCGATATTGGAACAGAGGTTGAGATCCATCGTCACCAAATTTACGATATGATGGCCAAATTTCTAAGTGAACCGCCACTATGTGTCCAGGCAAGACTCGACCTAACGCCCATCGATGGCGGCTACTGGAGTAGCAAGGCAATTAACTCGTTTATAACCGAGACAAGAGGTGAAGATTTCATGTTGTGCAAAGTGTTGAAGTTTCAGCCTATTGATCAATTGTTTGTTGTTGACCTAATGAACCTAAGGACACGCAAAAGTATAGGAGTCAGATTGATTGAGATGAACCTAGCGGCTCCTTACAACTAACAAAACTGATTGACCGTCTGTCTGGCTGCCATCGAACTACTACTATTTGTTTAGTTATGTAGGCGAATGATAATATATCCTTATTGTTGCTTATAAATAATCATCTCATCTCATCATCATGACTGAGTCACTCTTTTCTTTCCTCTAAAAATGGTAGTAGCAGTAGTAGTGATAATAATAATAATAATAATAAAACACTTTCGTTTTTACAATTAAACGTGATAATGATAATAGTAATACTTGATGATCATGATCGTTTAAAACATACATCTTACATAATAATTAAAAATGAAAAATCATCTTGTCCGCCGAACTAAGTATGATGTTTCTTCAGCTTATATTGCAAATGGCGGTGTTTAGTTTGGTTGTTGTGATAGTTCCTCCAAATGGTTTGGTTGGTGTTTTTGCTATTGATGCGGTTTAATTGATTAGCTAAGCTATTGATTGGCTCTATTTTTTCTCACCTAAATTAGTTCTCATCTCTAGTAGAAGGTAGAAGGTTGGATGTGCAATGTGTAATGTATAAATGTCACACACGTGTAGAAATGTCTCACAAATTTGCTAATTGCTTGGCCATTTGAGCCTCCTTGAGCTTCTGTAACTTTTGCCTGTGCGCCACGGCGGCCACCAAGGCCGCGCCACGTCCACTTCCGTCCTCTGAAAGCATCAGGTCAAATTGGTACTCTGGCTCGGTGAGCTCGCGAATCTTCTTGACCATTATATTGTGAAAGTGAGGATGGTGCCTGTAGACGGAGCCATCGACACCGACCGTCGAATGCTCGCGTTTCATCCTATTCAAAAGCTGAGCAACTGCCGCCGAAACTAAATAGGCGCCCCGAGTTGAGACTCGCTGACAGATTAGCTGAACATTCTTGACATCCTCATCGCTAACCTCATTGATACCAAACACCTCATTTAAAACCCATTTCGTTTGTATCGTTGCTCCATTTCTATCCGATTCAACTAACGAAACATAATTAGTTCCAAACTTATACGGCACAATCATCTTATTTGAACACTTGCCCTTGAACAGGTGCCCTCTACGCGTGAGATCTACTAGAATCCTACGAACTATTTCGCCCATATACATGCCGCCCATCATCTTTTCAAATATTTGATTGCCTCTATTAATTGAAAACTCGTCCAACTCGTGATCCCATTTAGTGCGAACAAAATCTAACACTCCATTATCACCAAAGGCGCCCCACTCGGTGTTTATAACCATCTGTTTGGGCTCATCGTCGGCCCGTTGGCCAGGTAATGGTTTGTTTGTTAAATGTTGACAGGTTTCAACGTTTTCCAACTTCTCAATATAGCAAGCATTTGAGCCAGTTCCAATGATAAGTCCAATGCTACAATCTCTCCTTTTGTGGGCACATGACATCAGTGTTCCAGTTGTGTCATTCAAAACAGCCATTACATCAATATCAATATCTCTTCTCCTTTTAATTGCATCCCTTAGTAGCTCAACTACATCCTGATTCTCCACTCCCGTGCAACGGAATCCCTTTGTCCATCTAACCAGCTTTGCTTTCGTTAGACCCTCCTGATTGCAGGGAAAGGAGAAGGTAAATCCTAATGGCAAACAATATTGCTTTACATCACGCTTTTCCATAAAATGAGCCAAACATTCGGCAATATGATCAAACAATTGCTGCCCCGTGCCTAACATAATCTCCTGTGGTACTGAATAAATTTCATTGTCCATCTCAAAATGCAAACCATCTAATTCAATTAATAAAACACGAAAATTTGTTCCACCTAAATCTAAAGCTAAAAATTTTCCCTTCTCCGTTCCGTTTGGTACATCGCGAACAAAAGTTGGATACATACGAATGGTTGCATCTGGGTTAGTCTCTTTACCTAGGCCCAAGTTCATTTCATTCTCTAATAGTTGCTGAATAGACTTTAACTGATCATTTGAGATTAACAATTCCCGCGTAATCTCCTCGACGGTAAGTGAGTTGGCCATCTTGACCAATTAGAAGAAACTATGTCCAAAATCAACTGGCTGCTTAAGTAATTCAAGTGACTAATACAATACAATTAAAATACTTTGCCGCCTCTCGCGCAACTTCTTCTTCTTCTTCTTCAATCTTGACGGCTCTAATATGTGATTAGCTTGATTCGAGCGATGATGTATGTGAGAGATGCTTTTTTATTCTTGAAATTAGCGCGATATGCGCAGTCGATGAGACGATAAAATAAATGAATTGTGCTGTAGTAATAAAGTTTCTAGTTTCTCGAGATTTGCTCTCGGAGTTCCTTCTTTTTCGCCGATTTGTTGTTCTTGTTGTTATTAAGCGGAAAGGCGCTATGCGCGCCGAGTGCGCTGCGTGCACTTACACTTGCTAGAGTCTCAAGTTGCACTGGTGACTAGCCAAGGGTTAAAGTGGGTGGTACAGTGGAGGCGTTTGCGCAGAGCGCTAGGTGCTCACAAGTATCGCACAAAAGTGGGAAATATGTGCGCATTGAATCATTCTGTGCATTCGTGCACACTTTTCGCAAGGACAACGACGACGTGCGCCGCCGCCGCCGGCCGGCCGCTGTACCTAGTGCCCTCCACCCACCAACAACACTAACGTTGCTTTTGCGTTCGTGCCAGTGCTATCAATCCGATCGCCTTGGAGACACAGCAAAGCACTGCATGGCGGTTTGGCCACGCAGCGCGCCTAGCTAGCTTGCTGGCTTGACAGTAGTAGCACAATTACACTGCTTTTTTACTGTGGCGCCCCCAATTGTGCGATGCTAGCCGGCTTCCGTGGCTTGCAAATGCCAGTGAGTTAGAGCGGCGATGTCGTCACTCAGAACATCATGCTCCGGCATGCCTGCATCAACTTGAACTTGTTTCTTACTGTTGCTAACTCATGAGACTCACTATCGTCATGCTCCCAACGCGTTGCTCATTTGCTAGCTAACCATCCGTTTAATACTAACACCATGGAAAAGGTATTAGCTATTAAGAAGGTTAAACTCCAACTTGCTCACTTTGGACCACGCTCAGTCAGTTTTCTAACAATACTGTCGGCCACCAAGTACTAAGCTCATCTTGTTTATTCAACTAGATTCATTGTATTTGAAATGTAAAAAGGACGATGAACAAGAAAGAATTGTTAGTTTGTTTGTCGTGAGAAGACTATCACCTCCGAGATTATAAAGAAATGTGTTTGTAAACCTCGTCTCTCTGCTTAATAACATTGGCGACAAGCGTAAATTTATAACAATTGTCTGCCTATTAAATAGGGTAGTTTCTCGCTTCTCTTCAATTTTAATTCCTTCAATTTTCCCGAGTCACGAGTTTCAATCTGAGGGCAAGTGAATTAGGTGCCCTTCAAATATAACAGAGTCTTCTCCAGAAACTAAAAATTTCGTAGCCATTCCATTATAATCTCGATGTTGAAATCTAACAACAAGAAGATTTCTCTTCGATTTTCGCCAAACCAAAAACCGTAACCTCAGGAGCGTCACATTGGCTGACAAGAGATGCGATAGTGTCGCTTGGTGGTGGTGGCACAGTTTGAAATTTGATCCTCACAGTTCAAAACACAGTCTTTTTCTCCTAGAATTGGTGGGCCACTAAAACATATAACTGCGAGTTCATCTAAATCAGTCATGATTTTTACCATACAGTTCATATATCCGATCGGGTGAGTCATTACATAACATCAACTTCATGTTCCGTGCCTGGTGATGAAATTTAAGACCAAGATGCGAGTCGAATTGAGGGGATAGTGTCACAAAAAACCACAGTTTGTATTGTCAATGGTCTCGATGAGCTCAATGAAAGCCACACGCTCCATTTCACTTGCTGCCGAGAGTGCGGCATACGGTGGGTCCGAGGAATCGGTGCGACCACTTAGCCTTGCTGTTTCAATCAAATGATACCGATGTTGTTGTTGTTGTAGTTGCCTCTGTCTCTGGTCCTCAAAGGCAACCAGTTGATCTAGTGTGGCAAGACAATCAATTGGTTGTTTGCCGCCACTTGGTTTCGGCATATCGACTCGCTCAATTATTGGTCTTGTTGGTTGTCTCCTGGAACTGTTAACGAGCAACAAGTAGTATGATGTTGCGGCGCAAATTACTAGAAAGAGTATGATCGAACTAGACCATACTGCAAGTTTAGACGACGACGACGTTATCGATGACGATGGCGGTTTTATATCGTCGTCTCCACTGATGCCTACCGGCTTCAAGATTCCAGCATCCACATCACTAGCCTTTAGATCATCTAGCTCTATTTCCTTATTTAGTTGGCTCAACAACAACCTGCCTCTTGGATGATTCAAAATGGAGTCCAATTGTGTCGAGTTTGGTCGTGTTTGAGTGAATGGGTGAATTTGGCAATCTGGAGAGAAGGATACGTCATCGATACCAATTATTTCATTTACTTGATGGGGATTCTTCCCGATTTCGCCCTGAAATAAGAGAGCAAAATCAAGTTGACCCTTGAACGTGAGCTCAACTCTTTGCCATGAATCAGATGCTGGAATTGAACTCAAATTTTTGACAGAGTTTGAGTTTAATTCATGCAGTGAAGTCATCGATTTCAACCCGCCCCAACCGTCTGACCGAAAGTCCTCTGTGTCCTCGAATCTCACCTGTAGGAGGCGAAAGAGATTGTCGCTTCTTTGGTTACTCCTTCCGTAAGCATTTGGTGTGATAGGATTGAAGTAAACGTAGAAAATCACCTGACACTCGCTTGAACTGGAGAGGAGCAAACGAGGTGACATGATTCTGGCCTCACCACCTGACATCGTGATGGCTAAAAATTTGCCCCCCTCTCCAGTCTGTCGTCGTGTGTGATCGAAAATTGGATCGAACTCATTGAAGTACCGATTCCTCTTGGTCTCGCTCACTTGATTCCAATCTACCACTAACTCACCTCTTTCCGATAAATTATCGTCTAAATTTGGATCGTTCAATGTAATGGGTGAGCAATGAAGCCACCCGATCAGTGAGATATCTTTCTGATCGTCTTCAAAGTCATAGATCGTATACTTCTCGCACCGGCTACCCTCGTCGACTTGTGATAGCTGGCAATCAATTTGCGAGTCGCAAATTAATCTAGAATCAATGCAAACAATAGGTTTGTAGCATTGGAATTGATTGGCGGGACAAATCGAGCTCAAATTTTGTGTTCCATCGCTTGGACTCTTTGTTGTTTCAGAAAACTCCTCGCCTCTGCTCGAATAAAAGGCGTCCTCAGGCTCTCCAGGTGAACTCCAATCGTTTATCAAGTCCTCGCTGGACTCATCATAGGTGGGCGAGTCTATTTTTATACTACTCGGATTAGTAATCAATCCAGCTGGATAGTTACATTGGAGAAATCTATACGCGTATATGGTCAATGAGCCGGAATAGTCGTTTATGTCCAACAGGTGGCCTTGGAATGAGACCTCGAGTCTTAGTCGGAAGGGGATCTTTTGCTGGCCAATGTTGAATCTTATAACTTGTCGTCTGCTTGTTTGTCCACTAGATGAACCATATAAGCGCTTAAGTAGAACATCACCTTTTGATTGGTTGTCGTCACGCAACAAAATGCTTGCTTGCATATTGATCACTTGTGGTGACCATTCAAAGTCAATTTCAAACATACATCTTGCGTGAGCCATTGAAAATTTGGGCAATTCCATCACAAAATCACGCTTCATCCTTTCGTTATACTGACCAATTGTTGGCGAGTTGGCTAGCAACTCATTTAGCTCTCCAATAAATTGATCCTTGTTTGATTTGATTACAAATGATTGCTCGCTGGTTCGCGAGAAACTAAAAGCATGACTAATTGACCTACCAGTTTCCGTTGCTGGATCATTCTCAATCTTATACCTACAATCATCGTATAAGTCACCGAAATTACATTGACTAGGACATTCGATTTCATCGGATGCTAAAGCAGGTATTAGGTTTGATGTATCACTTGAATTATCATCATTGGATCTGATGGAATTTCTCGGATACAATAAACCACAATCGTTTTTGAAATCACAGTAATACTCTTTGGGAATGCAACTTACACCCGAGCTGCCCGTGGGAACATCGCAGAAAATCTCCTCCTCCTTACAACTATCACGAGTTGGCTGGCCATAGAAGGTTAATTCGCATTCAGGTGTAAATGAGAAATCATCTAGCGCCAGGTAAGAGTTGGAGTAGTTTCCCTTCTTAGTGGGTAAGTCTCGCAATATTATACGCAAAGACTCAATAACACTCTCTTTATATGACTCAAAAGTCGATCTTTCCAATAGGACAACTTCAAATCTTCGCCAATTCTTATTTAACTCTAACCTTCTCTTTTCACTATAACTTGCCTCATTTTCGCCTACACTACTAAACAATTGCCTTGAAGTAAACTTCTCATAAGCAACAAATAAAATCGCGTTCGATTCCTCTAATTTCATGCTATCATCCATCGAGTTAACCCAAAACCTAAACCTACACTCGGCGGCTTTCTTGCGCAATGCAATTTTAGGGCCAGATAAGGTGTAGGATGTGATACTTTGCTTGCTCATGGTATTCAATAGCATGTAATGGCCTCTAATAAGATTTGATCTAAATGTATGGTCTGTTTTCGGCTGAGCTAGAGTGTTGTCGCTATCTTTCGTTTCCATCCATAGCCAAGATTCCTGAATCGGATGCCAATCGCATAATAATTTGTCCTCAAAGTTGCATCTTCCCGGAAAGAGATCACAGTGCTTCTCGTCAGAGTCGTCGTTGAATCCACAATCGTGGCCAAAATCGCAAACTAACGACTGATCGATGCACAATTTGCTCTTTTGACATCTAAACTCATTCACTTGACATGGTACGCTTTCATTTGGTATTTTAATTTCATTCGATTGGACAACAATTGAGATCAGGTATAATATAACAAGAATTAAGTGATGGTATAAATTTTTGGTGCACCTAATGACGAGCAACATTTTGTCTAGCAGCGACAAGTTTACACTTTCTTCAAGATAAATTCATACAAGTTCTATTGTCCAAGACAAAAATCGTCATCCCACGTCTGGGCAAACGGATTATCTCACCTGTTGGCTTCTAATTCCATTATTTTTATTATTGTTATTTTGTTTCTTATCAAGATTGTCCCATGGGCTCTCCGTTGGCGTCATAAATCTCTATCGGATTTTTCATCTATCAGGTTTGATTTTGAGTTGTCAATGAAAGCGAACCAGCTAAAGCTATTTTTAATCTACAATACTGACTAGCAATGGAATTGGAGTAGAGAAACTGCTTCTAGCAATCTAACTGTATCTCTTATTGCGACCCAAATCGACAAGATTTGTACGTTTTTCTTTTTGTGAGTAATGTTGCCAAAAATTTGGTCCTATTATGCATAGCGAATCAAAATTTCCATCAGCCAAACCTTGGCACCGATACAGACGAGCAGGTTGATTCATTCCATCATACCGACAAACCAGTATTGATTTTCCGAGCTTCTTTGGTCTCGACAGAGCGGTCCATGTATCATTCCCTGAGGATAGTTGCGCGTGAGTGTCGCTGATGAAACTGTCGACGAAGTGAGTTGAAGCAGCTTGATAAGATTGTGCAACAGGTAGCTTGTTGAAATGAATCACGGCAAGCGCGCACCTATGGTGTCTACCATATGGTTTTGCGCCCCACCACTAGAACCTTTATTAACTAGGTCCTCATTTGATGGACGAAAAGCACCGTATTAATCTGTACTCAAGCATCGATGGTCTATCGGTATGATGCTTCGCTTCCAACGATGTGAGCCGGGTTCGACTCCCGGTCGATGCAAAGGAATTTTTTCTCGCTCTTGATACCAAGACTAGAATTAGATCTCGCCCGGACTGCAAGAAATCTAATTCAATTTCTTTAGCAAGGTTATAACCCTGCTTTGCTAGTCTGCAATTCAGTACCTTGCACTCAGTTGCTTTAGTTTTCACACATTGCCACCGAGCGTCGCTGTGTGTGCAGACAGGTAAGCGACAATCGGGCACACCTGTTGCCCCTTGCTCGGCATGAAACAGGTTGTTGTTGCGTCACCTTGTCCTTACCAGCGGCATCAGCGAGGACCGCAGTGTCGCTCATCGCTTGTTGAATATTTAGCGGCCAGCCGCTGGCTTGGTGCCAGTGCACATCAATCTAGAAATAAACACCATGCATCCTGGACGAGTTTGGAGAACAAGATTGCAGCATATGGATCTCGCAAGTTAAGCAGCAAAAGTTTAATTGAGGCAACATAGAAAGTAGAAATGAAGAAACGTTAGACCGCTTGTCCAGTCAACTGACAATTTGTAATTTTAGATTAGTTAGTTAGTTCTGGTTTTGATTGAGCGCTTGAAAAAAGTATTGAAGAAATAGACCTATTTACCTCGAGATGCTTACCCACCGAGTCAATCGAGATGACAGTAACCTACGGCCCATCCAAACCTTTGCCTTATTAAGTATCACCTCTTGTTTATTTATTATACTGACAACGTTAATCAGTGTAGAAGTAACTGCCTTCAAGTGTTACATTTGCGATAGTAAGAACGACATTGAGTGTGTCGAGAATGTACCAGATGATTCAAGATTAGTGCCAAAAGATTGTGGCAACTTGACGAATGCCAAGTACTGTGTTAAAACTACCAATGTGTATGCAGGTGAGTTTAGATTGCTATAGTTCGCACAACTGACATTTGATGACCAATCTAATAACACCGATGTCAACAACAACGAAAACAAAATAACAACCCTTACAACAGGTGAACTTGGTACCAAGAGGTTCTGCGCCTCTAACGACCAGGGAAGTTATTGCAAGTATGTTAGACAACCGACGGGCGATAGAGAATATAGAAGCTGCGTTTTGACTTGCGACTCTGAGGCATGTAATGCAGCTAAAAGCATTCTAGATCAAACAGGTCTTTTTTATCTCACACTACCACTAATGATCTTAACTATTTTGGTGCACCTCAAGGTCGCAAATGGAACTTGAAAGATTGATGACATGCAGGATAGTTCGACACAACATCAAACAGTTTTGTTGTGACAGCAATCTATTGAATTTACTAAATAGGTCACAATTATTACATCTTTATCTCTTGTTCCAATAACTTCTCTCTTACTTGTGACATGGCAATTGATCCCCAATATAATACTATGGACCCGGATATAGTATCCTGATAAATATATGTACACACGGCAATAATAATGATACCGAAAGTAGTAATATTTTGTATGTATAGGTGTAGGTGATTTGATGATGATGGGTTTATTATTATATATAATTTAGTGATATATAATAAGATGAATAACAATAACTCGCTCTATCTATCGCATCGATTGAAAATTTAATCTTCTTTTCTTCGGTTCAAGATCGACGTTGGGCTATGACTTCTTGTATCATCATTTGCTTTCTAAGATGATGCTTCAGTGATCTAGGAGCTCAGAGTAGAGTTCTAGATGAAGAACTGGGTGTGTGATTGTATGCCTTACTATTGTATGGTATAGTAGTTAAGCTTCTTTTTTGTGAGGAGATTGCCCGAGATCAAAGCTACTAGTCGATTGCATATCTGTTTACAATTTTTCCAAAATAACTGTGGCAACGTCTCGATCGGTTGGGGCAGCAAAAAAACCAATGACCATTCCATGTTGGTTTGATAGATATATTCAAGTCCATGCCAATAAAGTTTGTAATGATGAGTGTGTAAATAAAGTAGAATTGCGAATAGCCGCTAGCTAAAGAGGACGGTCCAGTTCAAGGCGAAGACTCTGGCCTTTGAGTTGACGATTGGTTGTTATTGTGATGTTGAAATTGATGTTATTGTTTGATGTTGTTGTTGTTCTTGGTGTTAATTTGTATATTATCACTATTATATCACTGAACATTTGAACCTCCGACGCCTTGGCTTCGGTTGAGGGCATAAGACTGCCCTGATTGCTTCATCGAAGACATTCTTTAAAAATCTTTGCGTCAATGCAGAGCATTCTAAGTATTTAACAGCACCAATCTCTTTAGACATTGCCAATCCTTGTGGGTAGGTTATGGGTGCTAGTTTTCTATCTTTTAATTTATCAATTGTTTTGCTCTCATCTCTGAGATCTAATTTTGTTCCAACCAATATAATTGGCACACCAGGACAATGATGCCTAACTTCTGGATACCATTTAGCTCTAACATTCTCAAAAGAGGCCGGACTTATGAGAGAGAAACAAATAAGAAATACATCTGTTTGTGGATATGACAAGGGTCTTAATCGATCATAATCCTCCTGACCGGCCGTATCCCAAAGACCTAAATTAATTGGCTTTCCATCAACCATAACATTTGCTGAGTAATTGTCAAAGACAGTGGGTATGTATTCGCCAGGGAATGCATTGGTTGTATAACTAATAAGTAGACATGTTTTACCAACTGCACCATCGCCGACTACCACACATTTGATTGACTGCATATTATTATGGTTGTTATATAATAATATGCAGCTTTTGCTAGCAGCAGTATCTAATGATATTAGTAATAGTTTTAGGTTTGTGGTCACTTATACCTCTTGGCCTTTTATTAACATAATCTAATTTGTCATCAAGAATATCCTCAATATTAATTGGTTGATTGATTATAAAAAATACATGTCCTCGTTGGTGTTCTGTTCTATCGCCGACAGACTTGCAATATGAAAACAAACTTTTGCTTTTCCCAATTGCTCTGTCCGTCCCTCAAGCGGTCGGTAGTTGGTTCGTTCGTTGGTTCCTTCGTTAGTTATTTTGTTGGGTCGATCGAAGGAGACGCAGCGGCGGCGGCGACGGCAATGCAGCAGGCAATGGCGAAATGCGCTGCGGGGATGGCGACCGGGCGACTCACCACTGATGCACCACTCGTCAGCGAGCGCATACCGCAAACAATACAGCAATCAGAAACATTGAACCCGCCGCGGCCACAGTGCGGCGAGCATCCAGAAAGAGAAATTCATCGCTGTTTTGTGAGCTGGAAAACAGAGGACTTGGAGGAGTCATAGGGAAAATCGACTCTCTCTCTCTCTCTCTCTCTCGCTCCATCTATGTGTGCTCCTATGTTTTTATGTGTGCAAGATGCCAGCGAGCCCTAAACTTTCGCGTTGCATTTGCGGGTTTTCTCCCTGCTGCGTCGGGTCAGTTGTCCAGGGCGAGGGTGCGGCGCTCGCATAAGGTTGGTATGAACATACGACCAATTCGGCAACTCAACGAGGCGTGGCAAATGACCGCCGCCCGTCGGGGATTTTCTCTCCAGTCCATCTTGTGCACTTGTTTGCCCACTTTTTGTTACGGCTTTTGGCGCAGTGGTCGATTATTTAGGAGAAGGAGGAGGAACAGCGGCGAACATTACCATTACTTTATGTACTATTTTTATGGCACACAAGTTTTGCCCTCTGATCCTGCCTTCTTAAACTGCGAACCACATCGCAAACTGCGATTCGCAATACCAATGTGCCAATGTAGAGTGGTGAACAAGTGGTGCAAACTCGTAGATTTGATGAGAAAAACTTGGGCTTCAAAACACTGAAACTAGGATAAAAGTTGCCGCAGCAACTTCTCTAAACTGCAGGAAACAAATATCCGCCATCCATCCATATGCTGCAAACAGCAGAAGGATTCCGCCGCATTTGCGGTCTTACTAATGTGCTGATTCACAGCTAGATAAAAGGGAATTGGCCAGGGAGTCAGTCAGTTGCAGCAGATTCTCTACAGCCGAGAGACTAGCCAACAGGTTGTAGTGGCAGGCTCCACTTCACAGAGGGACTCGCTCGCTTACAAATGTATAGCAATTGAACGATGATTACTGCACACACTTGTTGTGGTCTTGCCACTCCTTTCTAAACTCCAAATCACTGCAGCGGTGGTTCTACAGCAAATGCAATGGCGATGACTAGTGTAGATGTGCGCCGCTGCCGGCCACTTGTAGCTTTGCACACACAAGTGCACTCATAGAAATTCGAATGAGTCGACCGCCGATGACGCGCTACAGCCTTGAATTGACTGCGGCTTCCTCGAATGGCAAAACACAGGCGACGCCTCGTCCAGGTTCAGGTGGCTGCACCAAAACTGCAGTTTAAATGCAACAGCAACAGGGCCAGCAATAGCAGCATCACCGCCACTTTGGTATGGCTGCCGCCGTTGCCTCTGCTGTTACTACTACATTGAAGCTGCCGTCAGTTTTCAGGGGCAGAGGCACAGGGAAATAGATAGAAATAACACCGCGACTCTTCGAGGGAAGATGTAATGGTCACGGCCAACTGTTGAAAATTGTGTCTGCCGCCACTGCTGCCTTCAAAATACAGGGATAAGCGACATGTTGCTTACTCCTCTTTCCTTACAACGATAACGACGACGATGATGACGACGAAAACGGCAGCAAGCGAACAAATTATATTATAACGCTACCACTTTGATCCCTTATTGACTGTAATTTTACCTGGCTAATATTTTTACCTCTCTTTCGCACTCGCTCTCCATTAATCTAACACAAGCTGACACAAGGGGACACCTTGGCAACGTGACGAGTGTGCAGAAAAACACAACACCAGACAACGAGTTCATTTGCATGTGTCAGCTATTGTTACTGCTGCCTCAAAGGACTGCACTTGGATGACGGTCAGACAACTCAACTGTGAGGTGAGCGAATTTTTGCAAGCAAGGGGGACAGAAATATTCGAAGAATTTTGGTGAATATTTTACTAAAATTATTTATTATTTATTCCTAAACTAATGAACTACTGAGATTTTTAAACTCAAACTTCCCCGCATCTGGCAAGAGTGTTTCTATTTATCTATACACCTTCAACTTAAATAAGAAGCAAAGCGTAAATTTTGATATTAGCATCTTTTCCTTGAATCAACGCCACAATCAAGCAGCAAGCGAGAAAAGAGCAAGGACCAACAAGTGCAAACATTGTCCACATTATTCTGGTTCACTACTTTATATTATTCCCCAGTCAGAACATTCGCATATCAACTAAGTTGATTTCAAGATAGAATAGTTTTTTCTCTCAACTAACAAAACTTAACAGTATTAGCACAAGCTACCAAGAAAGAGAAGCGAAATTTGACATTCGCTTACCTTTATATTTCACCCAAGGATAACGTTTTGTCCTAGAATTAATGAAATTGTTTGAGGTAGACAGCAATAAGTCGTATGGCCGCATTCATCTGCAACAATAATCACCACTGCTGCTTCCATTGTTTGCAATTCTACTTAAGCCAGCAGCTGAACTCGTCGTAGTCGTAGGCGAGTTGCAACAAACATATAGATAAACGACGAGTCCTAGTGATTTTGTTTTAGAAGAAAACAAGACGGAAGCACGTCAAGTTGGCTGATTCCTCATCATCAGCATTGCGGTTGTTGTAGTCAATATTGGCTGCCACAGTTGAGAGATCTGCCAAGCTAGCTGAGTCTGCGCAAACACTTTGTGAACTTTGACTACGCCGAACAGTTTTGGTGGTTGTCAAAGTTATCTTAATCGAGAGGCAGTAGCACCAACGCTAGCGCCTAGTGGTTGCCATCATCATCATCATCGTAGTCGTCGTCATTCTCATCGAGCTGAATCCACCAAGTTAACACTGATTGATATAACATTGATACCATACGGGACACAATTTTCCACTTGCTGTGTTGCCACCACTGTGCAGTCACGAACACTACTTCATCACATCATTGCTTCTCGAGCAGCTTAACAACTTCGACGAAGACTCGAAGTGGCCAAACTTCGTTAGAAACTAACGCTAGAGTTGGACAGACAGCACTAAAGCCTGTAGCTGTCTATCTAAATTGGATTTTCCCTCGCCTGTCATTTAGCATTCGTGCGTGTCATCTGGAAGCCTCGATTCTGGGGGATGACACTTTTATCAAGCCGATAGAAGTAAGACACTACCACCACAAACAACAAGAACAACAACATCAATAACATCTACATACTGTCGACTAAAATACAGTAGAGGCAACTGTAAGCAAACAGCATAAAGTTGCCTGGCTCTCTCAGTTTAGCTAGCCTCAGATGAGATCAACAGTATTCTCAGTCTAGTCGTTACAAACATCAAGAGCAGCTACTACAGCCACTAACAAATTTGGGATAGCATACATACATACCAAGCTGACATTGTTACTTAGCTCACTTGATAGAAAAAACCATATAACTCAATCCATCAAGCTAGCAGACATCACATTAGCTTGCCATATCGGTGACTCCATATCACTACAAACATCAAGGCAACTACAGCACGATAGCGAACATTCATTCCTACACACTTCATTTGACGGTTCCACACTAGTGTCACAAAATTGCTTCTACCACTACTACTATCGCATTATTGAAGTAGTAGTACTTGTAGTGGTAGAATTACTAGTATCAGTGGTGGTGGTAAAACTGTACTGTGCCGTGCAACTACCGCCAAACCATCTATCAGCCTTTTGGGAAAGCAAGCTTGCCGCTCCTTTCCTCGCCCTCGCTGCTATTTATTTATAAATATATAATTCATAAACTTTCATATTATGCACCAATTCGCAAGCAACAGCAGCGCTGCAGCAACAGTCGGCAACTCATCATCGAATGGTAATAGTTTGTTTGCTGATGATCATGATCAGAATCACCTACAAAATTCTACAAGGTGGGAATACGAGGAGATAACACTCGAGAGAGGATCTTCAGGTTTAGGCTTCACTGTTGCTGGTGGAACGGATAATCCGCATTACAAAAACGACAATAGTATTTATATAACTCGTTTTATACCAAACGGACCAGCGGCTTTAGATGGTCGCTTGAAGTTGGAGGATATTATTGTTCGTGTTGATGATGTCGAGCTGGCTGATGTTAAACATTCGGAAGCTGTGTCAGCCTTAAAGAATTCTGGCAATCGTGTGCAATTATTAATTAAACGAAAGAAGACACCGGTAGTCAGTCGAAATAATTCAAGTATTAGCTACTCAAAACAGAAGCAACAACAGCAACAATATTCACCACCAAGTGTGACAAGTAATAATAATAATAACAACAACAATAACAACATCCTAAATAACAAGACATCGGCAACACGACTATTCACTAGCACCCTTACATCATCATCGCCGGCAAATTACCAACTACCACCACTGCCCCGAGCTGTGCAAAGTAGTTCAGCGTTACTCAGAGGCTCAACTCAATATTCGACCACGCGAGACAGCAGTACAACAACCACCAATAGAGCACCGAAATTAAAAGGAGCATCATCCTCATTGAGCTTACAGCAGACCGATGAATTGGATGGTCATGCTAGTAGAAGTTATAATTTATTTAGCAAAGAGAATGCCAGAAGCAATTCACCATCACAAGTAGCCGCCCATCACAGCAAATCCACATCAGCAATCAATTCAAATGTTGCAAAAACGATAACAAGCTTACCTAGAACAGTAATCTTACAACGAACTAGCAAAGGATTGGGTTTCAATATTGTCGGCGGACTGGCTGGTGGTGGAACATTTATCTCTTACATTGTGCCAGGTGGCACTGCTGAGAGGTCTAACAAATTACATTGCGGCGATCAAGTATTATCTGTCAATGGAATTGACCTAAGATTGGCCACTCATGAAGAGGCTGCAACTACATTGAAACAAGCCGGTCAGACTGTAAAATTGGTTGTGAAATATAGGCCTGAAGAGTATATTAGGATAGAGAACGAGATTAATAATTTAAGAGAACGAAACATGCTATCAACTGGAACATTACAAACCTCGAGGAAAAGATCTCTCCATGCTAGAGCCCTGTTCGATTACGATCCATCCAAAGACTCCGGTCTACCTAGCAAGGGATTGTCATTTAGATTTGGAGATATTTTACATATCATCAATGCCTCTGACGATGAGTGGTGGCAAGCGAGGAGGATTCTCGAAAATGGACAAGAGGACGTTGTTCATGGAATTATACCATCGAAGAGGCGTGTTGAGAAGAGAGAAAGAGCAAAGCTAAGGACTGTCAAGTTTATTAACAGGAATAGCTCAGAGTCCATGCTGGATAGACGGCGAAAGAAGTTTTCATTTTCGAAGAAGTTCCCCTTCATGAAATCGAGAGAAAATCTTGGACTCGACGAGTATGATCTAGGTGGCTCTCAGTCAAACATTCGTGGCATTTTATCTTCTTCATCGGCAACTAGTATAAACCAAAACAGTGAACGAGGCAGTATTAGGAACGGGGATGGCGATGAGGCAATCCTATCTTATGAGCCAGTCCTTCAGCAAGACATCAACTACGCAAGACCTATAGCACTTTATGGGCCAGTTAAAGAGGAGATTGAGGGAATTAGAGATGATTTAGCCCAAGATGATGAGAGATTTTATAAAATGGAACTAATTGTGCCTTATACAACTAGACCCCCAAAGGAGGGTGAGATTGACGGAGTCAAGTATCACTTTGTTTCTATGCAAGAGATGAAAAGAGATTTGGCAAGACATAAATTTGTCGAAGCTGGTGAACTTAACCACAACTTATACGGCACCTCTATTGAGTCCATTCGAGAGGTAGCCGAATCTGGCAAACATTGTCTGTTAAACATCAGCCCCAAAGCCATCAAGAGGTTACATGAAGCAAATATTTATCCGATAACAATATTTATAAGACCCAAGTCGATTGAATCGCTACTTGAGATGAACAAGAGGTGGTCACGTGAGGAGGCTATTCTAGCAATGGAAACGGCAAACAAGCTAGAACAAGAGTTTGGTACCTATTTCACGGCCACAATCCAATTGGACACCCCGAACGAAGTTTTAAGAGAGATTATGAGCATCATCGATCAACACTCAGGTCCGAGGATATGGATACCGACAACATTTGAGGCTTTAAATGTTACTTAAAGATGACAATCAATTGGCCAAACTACTATCGCTACTTCATCCAAATTCTAAGCCGATGCCATTTAGCGAAAGAGTAGAGCCTTTTTGCCTACCTACATCTCTCGCGAGTGTTAGACACCCAAAGTTTATGGTATATGAATGTTGGATTACTTGAACATAACTATGACTCAATGCTAACATCATTTTTGTGACACGAACTGCAAGTCTAAATGAACTGACTTTGTATTTACACGTGTTGAAACTTAAAACGTTCCGATAATGAGAGAACAGTATCCTATATTTCCTCTCAATAAACTAAGACATTATCAAACTTCTATCAACTGTCGAATCTCTCACCAACTGCGAGCCTCTCAACTACCCAAGTTGAGAGGCTCCCATTCACAGTCGGTTTCAACCCCAAAAGCTACAGGTTGCATGGAACAACTAACGGATAACTAGTCACATAGTGATCAGGTGAGCATGAGGTAGATCACTTTCTTAGGAATTCACATTGCAAGCAACTTCCTTATCAGATTCATGAGGCGAGCTGTAGACTATAACCACTAACGTTAGCGGCCATACCATAAGACGGCAAGCCGTAAATCGAAGGTCCCTTCTATATCCACGAGTGAAAGCTAGATAGGATTATCTTGATTTTTCAAGAGTCGATAGCGAAACGTTCCGCTTCGACACCAAACTAGACAAAATTGTCCAACCCACTGATGGTGATGAACAGATATAACTGAACATTCACTTTCGTAGTACAAAAGCTTTTATCGTGTCAAAGTAACTTGGTATGGTCGAATGCAACCTGGCGAAATCAAGTGGCTATACTCATCATTTTAACATGTGAAGCCAAAAACGGGTTGCTATTAGTGGTAGTCTTGGGTTATTGAGAGTCAAGGAGGAAGTTTCTCATGACTACGTTGAGTCCAACAAACTAAGCCTTGTTAGTAGGGAGGAGTGAGGAAATTTCCTGGGGCAAATTCAAGATTTTGTGTACTCATCTAGGCACCTTGAGCGAGCAAAGGCAAGACAAGTGCACGAAAACGCAGCAGACAGGTGGTTGACGGCGGACCGCTCGCTTGTTTTGCTTCGCCTTGCTCCGACTCATGTTGCCTCGGTACTTAGCCAGCCTAGTGTTGCTTCTTCTTATCCTCTAGCTTCTACAGCCGTTTCTCCTCTGTCAGCCCGAGAGTTTGCGTTAGCCATTCCCCATCCGAATGATGTCTTCCGTTGCCAAGAGCTCTAATGCCTCGTAACACTAACCAATGAGCTTGCTAGCGAGTCTCTCTCTTTCTGCATCTCCCTCAAGGCGGTAAAGCCAGTGACTTCAGGCAGCTTGCTAATGCTGCTGCCTTCATTTGTAAGCACAGACAGAGGAATAACGTAAGACTAGCCATCTCAAGTTTTATAATATTGCCTTTGCTATTGATGTAATCGTCGCTTTGCTGCTAAAACTGAACTTTGTCTTACCCGCCACTGCCGACGTTGCGTTGTATTGCCACCGAAGTCAGCGAGTAGCCACGCAAGCACAAAATATACATAAGTTTTCGTACGAGAGAAAAACCCGAGAATTATTTTACGTTTGAACGAGACGACAAAGCCACTAACCATTAGCGACAACATTTTGTGACAGACAGGAACGACAACCAACAAACATCATTCCACATTAGATACTTAAAGAAAGTAATCAATTTATATATTATTACAAACATTATATCACCAAACACAATGGACACATTAATCCATTGTTCAGGTTATGCAATCATTCTTTATTTCACCTTGTCAATAATTTACCGCTTGGCAAGGGCGCTGTGGTTTCTAAAATTAGGCAACCTCTTGGGTTTTAGTGAAAAGTTTAAGCCCAAGGAGAACTCGTGGGCTGTGATTACAGGATCAACGGATGGTATTGGTCTAGCTTATGCTCATGAATTTCTAAAGCGTGGTTACAATCTGCTACTTATAAGCCGAAATCCAGATAAACTCAAGGCTGTCCAAGAGGAACTAAACTCCAAGTCAAACAAGAAGGGCAAAGACATTAAAATATATGCAGCCGACTTCTCGAACCAAGACATCTATCCAGGAATACAGAAGGAGATAAAGAAGCTACCTCGTGTTGATGTTTTAATCAACAATGTTGGCATGTCCTATGAGCATGCGGAATATTACGCAACTCCAGGTTTAGAGGAGAGAAACCAACAGATCATTAATGTTAATGTTGTCTCCTGTGCCAGGATGTGCTTTATGGTGTTGCCAATCATGGAGCAACAAAAGTATGGAGTTGTCCTAAACATATCGTCATTCTCAGCCCTAAATCCATGTCCACTATTGTCCATCTATGCGGCATCCAAGTCCTTTGTTGACATCTTCTCGCGCTCAACTGCCTACGAGTATGCCAAGAAGGGAATTATTATTCAAAGTGTATTGCCGGGTTATGTAACCACAAAGATGAGCAAGATTCGTAAATCAAATTGGGCCACACCAACTCCAGAGAGTTATGTTAGGTCACAACTTAAGACTGTCGGTCTAGATGGACAGACCACCGGGTGGTGGAGCCACGAGTTGCAATATTATTTCACGCAACACGTTTTTCCAATTATCTATGATCGCAGTCTTGCTAGCAACATTGCCTTTAATCAAATGAAGATCCTGAGACAGCGAGCCCTCAAGAAGGCGCAACACACTTGATTACTCCCAGGTAAAGAAAGAAAAAAATAAAATAAAATCCTTAATCCTAATAACACAATTTGAAATCTCTGAGTGGTCGTATCTCTAACCTGCATTGACATAAGCCCGCAATGTCTTGAGATGCAATCTTGACAGGTTCAATGTCTACTCCTCCTCCAGAGGATGCACTTCATCCGGATCAAAGAAGACAACCTTCACCTGGTTACCACCGATATCCGATCCAAAGCATGTATCACAGATCCGATATAGCTGGTTTTTTATCATCTAATTGAATACTAAGAATGGGGCTGATTGATGGTCGTCCATCAGCGCCACTTATCGTTGCAAGTGATTTTCTTATCGATATGTTAGGCTTAAGAGGAGTGGTAGATATGCAAGAGCTTCTAACTTGTAGGGTGGAAATGATATTGCCTCAACTAACAGCAAATATTGATACTACCCACAATACTAACCTTATCGCTAACTTCCAGGGGCTTAAAGGCTATTTTTCTAGTGATCACGTGATGCGCATCGCTGGGGCGCAGAACGTGCTCACAGTTATCTCAATCTGAGATACTCAGATACAAAAACAAATTCACTTCAAACATTCAAATCTATCACAAACACAAAATTATATAGTATTTATTGTTTATTCAGACCCCATGTCATTCCCCCAATATTATATACAATAATTAAGAATCAAGAATTCGTGGCCAGTTTTGAAAGGCACTGTAGTCACACATATGAGATGTTATTCTACTCATTCTTCAAAACCCAGGTGGGGCACGAGGTTTCCGTGGAGCTGAAAAACGATCTAGTTATCCACGGAATATTACATAGTGTTGACCAATTTCTCAATATTAGATTAACCGATGTTAGGGCTACGGATATCAAGGAACACCCCTACATAATGAGCGTCAAAAATTGTTTCATTCGTGGCTCAGTCGTCCGATATGTCGAATTCCCTCCCAATCGAGTCGATGTTGAGCTACTTCAGGAAGCCTCAAGGAGGGAGGCGGCCGCAGCAACAGAAAATAAATAATCACGGAGGATACTCGATAACACAAGTTCATACAATTTGAACAATATTAAACATTGTTATTGTCTTAGTTTTGGGTGTTTGGGTTTATTGATTGATTGATTGCTGCTAATGAAAAACAAAAAGATTATGGTGGTCGTTGTTGTTGAGTTGGGGATGTCATTATCATTAACTCGAGTTGTTAATTTACTTAGCTCCAACTAACTTCATCAATCCCTCGGTTGTCATAGACTTCGGGCGCTCGATTGGCAAGCCAAGGGCTCGATCCCAGACCATCGACGAGCAAACTCCAAGGGCACGCGACACACCAAACAAGACGGTGTAAAAGTTCATCTCGGTCATTCCGTAGTAGGTTAGCAGGCAACCAGAGTGGGCGTCCACATTTGGCCAAGGGTTCTTAACCTTACCAGTCTCGAGCAAAATAGGTGGCACAACCTCGTAGAGTGTAGAGACAAGCTTGAACAGGTCGTCTTCTGGGAAGTGCTTCAGGGCGAACTCGCGTTGAGCTGTGTAACGAGGGTCTGTCTTTCTAAGAACTGCGTGGCCGTAACCCGGCACAACCTGTCCTGATTTGAGTTGCTTCCATACAAAGTCCTTAAGTTGATCCTTGGTGTATGAGTTACCAATCTCTTTTTGCATCTTCTTCAAGAAAACCAAAACTTCTTGGTTAGCCAGACCGTGCAATGGTCCAGCAAGACCGTTCATGCCGGCCGCAAATGAAAGGTATGGGTCTGAAAGGGCACTGGCGACCAGGTGAGCAGTGTGGGCGCTAACGTTACCACCCTCGTGATCACTGTGGATTGTCAGATATAATCTCATCAATTCGGTGAACTCCTTCTTGTCATAGCCAAGCATTGAGGTAAAGTTGGCACTCCAGTCGTTGTCCGAGTTGATGGCTCCAATTGGCATACCATCACGGTAGAGGTTGCGATAGATTGTTGCTGCTATTGTGGGTAGTTTTGCAATAAGACGCATTGAGTCCTCGTAGACATATTCCCAGTAGGTGGCCTTCGGTACTCCTTGTGCGTAAGCTTTTGCGAAAAGAGATTCGGTGTTTGCGATTGTGATTGCGGCTGAAAATTGAGACATTGGGTGCGTGTTTGATGGTAGATTGTTTAACATACTAACAACATGCGACGACAGGTCAGCATGTTGGGCAAGCTCGCGCGAGACAGACTTGACCTGTTCCTTGGTGGGTATTTCACCAGTTAATAGGAGCCAGAGGAGACCCTCGGGTAGTGGCTCTTCGCCATTTTCCGCAGCGGGCAACATCTTTCTAACCTGAGGAATTGAGTAACCTCTGAAGGCGATTCCCTCCTCCGGATCCAAGTAAGAGGTTTCAGTTACCATACATTTCAATCCACGCATACCGCCGTAGGCCGAATCAACGGTGATCTCGCCAATAGTTTTGCTTCCATGTTGAGTACGGAATTCCTTGACCTTCTTCTGGTGCTCAATGATCTTGTTGGCCAAGACTGACTTTAAACCTCCTTGCTTGACGTTTTGTTGCACACTCTCAGTTGAGCTAGTGACCAACGATCTTGTTGAGGCGTTTAAGCAGACGATCCGGTTAATTCCAGAGCGAAACATTTCGTTATTATAATTGATTTCAATTTGTGTGATCTAAGTTTTCAATTGAGATAGATGGATAGATAGATTGATTGGTCTATAGAGAGGCGACAAGTGGACCAACTGGTTTATACTTCTTCTAATCGATATAAAAGTCGATTGTACTAAATTTAAATAGTATATAATTTATTTTCCTAAATAGATGGTTTGCTCGATACCTTGCAAGATAATTTGTAGGAGTTGAAGCTACACGTAATGATGATAAAGTCTAGCGTCAAAGGTAGAGGGTTGCTTGCTTGCTTCTAGGCTTTTGCTAATGGTGCTCTTGCTTTGTATGATGTAAGTAGCTATTAGACGAGCAAAAAGTTTTAGAGATAGGAGCTGTAAAGAGAGACTGAGATGGAGAGATAGATAGAGAAAGAGTGTGTTGGCGATGCCGAGTTATCCCATAGAAAATTTTTCCTTTTCTCTTGTAGTCTCCTGTAGTGGTATTACTGTAGTGATTCTCTGTCCCTTGCTGTGCTGCGCTGCGCAACGAGAGAAAGTTGCAAATAAGCAGTCACTCAGGGAACAGAGAGTCCACTCCGTGCTCTCGGTGACGGCCGGCGAGATGAACGTCGTCGAAATGCAACCAAATCCAGATAGCGCGACCTTTTTCTATGCTTCTGAGTCTGCGTAGTGGTAGGCGCAAATTTTGAATATTTGCACAATGGAGCACGTACAGCTAAAAATTGCGCCACAGCCTGTTGGTCTCTCGCTAGTCTAGAGCAAAAGGTTCCCCTGTACATTACTGTAGGACCCCAAACTTAACACCATCAATTCTCTATCTTGTCTAGTCGTTGTGGACTAGGGATTAGTTTCGATTGCATGTACTGAATGCTCATGTTTTGTTAGTGTTACTGTTGTCGTAGCCAATTTTTTTTCTGCGGCAGCTTAACGGTCTTGCTGGCTGTGGCTGTCGTTGCAGTCGAGTGAAGTTTATTTGTTTTGATCATGTTGTTGATGATGATGATGATGATAAACATGAGTCTCGTGTTGCTGCTGTTGGTCGGCGAGCGGTTGTTGTGCTATAGTCTGCTGAAAATGTTGCTGTTGGTCTGAACTAGAGTTTGTTGTTGATGTCATTGTTGTTGATGTTGTCAACTTTTGTTTGTATCTTTTGATGGTCTCAAGTTTCTTTAGAAACTGGTGCAAGTTGGCCACCGATGGCACATTGAGGTGATGGAAAACTCGCTCGAGCGAATCGACAAAATCACTATCACTATCTCTGAGATGTTCGGTTTCACGAGAAACGCGTAACAAAGTTGCAATTCTTCTTAGGTAATCACAGCAAACATCCGTCAAAATATCCAAACTACCCTGATGGGCAACGTGGTAGCCGCATTCCAGCGCTATAGCTCCCACCGTGTGATCAACTAGTCGGTATATTGTTTCATCCTTTAGGCAAATCTCTTCGCTGTCAGTGTCGATGTTGTTACTTCTTGTTTTTGATGTAGCTGTTGCTGATTTGATGTCATCGCCCATGGTCTTGCTAGAGTGCCGTGGGTGTGGTTGTCTTTATTTCTATGTGCTAATTTCTAATTAAATTCAATCAATATACATTTTTGAAACAGTTGTTGACTGTATTAAAAGTTGACTTTAATTTTGCGAATCCTCGCGCAGGTCCGTCGCAAAACTTGATTCAGATTTTCAACGCGTGTTCCGTAGTGAAATTGTGTCAATTTTACTCATGTGTTAATTTTTTTCCCCAAACCCCATAGATTCCTACACTTCACTCCCCCTAACCGCGCCGCGCGCCGACCGATCAGCGAGGGCGCTTTCTGTGCGACGGCCGCTTTTTGTGCGACGGCCGTCGGCTCTGCCAAGGGGGCCGGGTCCGAGCCAGGTCTCGAGCGAAGCCGCGAGTCTAACGTGCAATTCAAAATTAGCGCCTGGATACTCATTCGATCGATTCGCAAATCAAAAGTAAACCAGAGTATTCGCTCAAATCTTTTCTACCAAATTTACGTTGTCTTGAGTGAGCGATCGATTGAGCGATTGAGCGAATGAACGAACGAACGAACGAACGAACGAATGAAAGCACGAACGAACGAACGAGTGAAGATGGCGGCAAGTTTGTTCGCTCATTCGCTCGATTCACTCTGTAGCAACACCAAATTCCAATGCAAAGTTCACTGCCACCGCCGTTTTCATGGTACCGGCTGGCCGCTTTGTGGACAAGGAGTGATAAAATTTATGGTCATCATATCAACAAATAACTGTGCGCTGATGAAGAAAACCAGATCACTCCGCAAGTTGTTCCATTGCATTTACTTGTCCAGTTATGCAACTTTGCCTTTATTTTATGCATTTATCCCTCCAATATTCTATTTACAATGACTTCCATTGATAGAACTTCAAGATGAACATTCTTGTGAGAACTTTCAACGAACTACGGTAAGCTGGTCTTCCGTAGTGCTCAAGTCAAATTTGAGTTGACAAGTTTATATTAGATTTTGAAGCAACTGTTGGCACAAGAAGTTTATTTTAGATCTGCCAAGATGATACCGACCATGGAAATATTAGAAGATCCAATTGTTTTTGAGCTCACAACCACTTTGCGCGAATGGCACCATATTTGGCTAACTTTGTATTTGGACAATCAAACTGAATTGTTTGAGAAAGTTGGAAACTTATTGCCAAAACTCATCGACAAGAGACTTGAATTGGTAGATTTATTAAAACAAAATTCTAACCATCAAGATGCCACTGCCGGCCGTGAGCAGCATATCTTAGAGCTCAAGAGTGAAATTGTTCAAGATTTGGACTTGGGCAATCGACTTCTAGGCCTCGATTTGGTTCCTAGAGATTCCAACTTCAAACCTGTTGATCCAATACTATTGAGTCCAATCAGATTATATCAACTACATGTTGAGGCAGCGGCCGCATCCACAATCCTTATTCCGCCAAATAATTGTGGAAATCAAACCGATTCCGCCACTATCACCGGTTCCACTCTATCATCTTTATCACAAGTAAGCTCTGATAGCGACTCGGCAAGAAATAATAATGTTGGTCACAATACTTCAAACCACTCATATCACTTGCAATTAAGTCTCAAGGGCCATCAACTAGCATGTTTGCCTCCCGATGAAGTGTTGGAATTGTATTTCACCATTGTAGATACAAGCAACAACAACAACAGCATACAAAATCAATATAGACCTATTACGGAGAAATATCTAGTTCAGATTTTGAATGATCAGATTGTTTGTGGTGTACCAAACACCATTTTTACAAACTTGGGCCCACTAAGCAATCGAGATGTTAGCATCTATATTCAAGCTTATCGAGTTGGCAAGATGTTGATAGCCGATGGACATAAGACTGCATTTAGCAAACAACAAAGCAATCTTGCTCTCCCAAATGGCGATGGTTCCAGAGACTCGTTATCAGGGTCTGGAAGACTTCCAGGTAACGGATTGTCGCGGAGTCGGCATTCAACGATTGGGCATTTCACTGAGGCGCCTAAATATAAGAGACCCTTTGGAACCGCAATAATTTCTCTTAAGGATCATATCAAAAACTCCAATCTCTTCAAAGACACTTCGATCTCGACCAAACTCTTTGCATCCAATGAATCCGAATTCTCTCTACCCGCTGACATCAGCATCAAAAGGAACCTCACTCTGAAGGGAGGTCAAACTTTGGCGAACATTCAGCTGGATATGAGTGTTAAGTTCCTCTCAGGGCCTCAAGAATCTCTGAAAAAGTTAGTTCCTGACATACCATATTGCCTAACTGAAAAACGGGGCTTTCCAGATGTTGTTATGCCCGGTGATTTTAAGAATGATCTGTACTTCACTCTAGAAAATGGTGAGTTCGAGAAAGGTGGCAAGTCGATACCTAAGAATATCGAAGCATCTATTAGCCTAATTGACAAAAATGGTATTGTAATCAACGAATGTATTTCACCTGGAAGTAACTGTGATAATATCTCATTCTATAGATCGTGTATATTCTATCATTCAAACTCGCCGAAATGGAACGATAGCATCAAGATAAATGTACCCTTAGCTGAGTTTGACAATGCTCATATCC
The DNA here is from genome assembly GCA_015350385.1 of Aculops lycopersici. Lineage (NCBI taxonomy): Eukaryota > Metazoa > Arthropoda > Arachnida > Trombidiformes > Eriophyidae > Aculops > Aculops lycopersici. The sequence continues at coordinate 10,230,538 of WNKI01000002.1, read as the reverse complement.
GCATCGAGTTTAGACATTGCTCCACTAAGGAGAAGGAGAAAAAATTTATTGGTTTCTGTTTCCTACCACTTAGTGATGAAGATGGTACAGTTATAGCAGACAACTCGCACGAGTTATATCTTTACAAATGTGACCCTCAAGTTTGGCAAGACGAATCTCTCAACTTGACCAAGTACACAAAACTACCTTTTGGTCCATCAGCAAAGGTGCAATCTAACGCAAGATTATCTCAGCAACAGCATTTTACTCATAGCAGCCGTGAGATGGTCACTGTCAGAACATTTTTACTAAGCACGAAGTTAACTCAGAATAGCAACTTGTTGAATTTACTTAAATGGCGCGAGCTCGTCAAGAGAAACAAGAGGGATTTTGAGGACGCTCTCAAGAAAGCACTCGAGTTGAAGGGGGAGGAGATTGTTAAGTTTCTGCAAGATATTTTAGATACTCTATTTGATACTTTCTCATTATACTCCACCAAGGAGGATAATTACTCAGCATTGATATTTAAGGTTCTCATACACATATTCCTACTGTTAGACGAGCCAAAATATCAAAACTTCCGCCCTGTATTAGATACTTATGCAACAGCACACTTTTCAGCCACTTTAGTCTACAAAGGCTTATTAGCTTGTATCAAGGAGTGTTTAGAGTGTAGCCATATAGTTGAGCGCCATGCACCTATCCAGAAATGCTTCAAGTCAATCAAGTATGTTATTCAATTTATTGTGCAATCGAAATTACTATACTCAAAAGCAACAGGTGAGCAAAGTGATGAAGCCTTCTTGAGCGACTTGCGCCAATTGTTCCGTATGTTTGAGAAACTATTGTCCTGTAGCGACAAAAAACTTGAGCCACTTCAGATTACCCTATTAGAATCTTTTCCCGGTACACTTGGTCAATTGATGAAAGTTTTAGGTCCAAAAGAGCTAGCCTCTGTTGTGACATTATTAGCCGGAAGTATCGGTGTGAAATTAACGCCAGGATTATACAGAGCAAAGTTGATTTTTATGCGCGAGACTCTGAGTGGTGATTTACCCAAGATACCTGACGTCAGAACTAGGATAACTGAAAATTTTACAAGTCACCTTGAATACTATATCAAATATTCGATTGAATTAGAACTATGCCATGAAGTTTTGGAGCTACTCATAGTCAAAGTTCATGATACACACTGGCCAGCCGTTCATAGATTTTACATGCAACTCACGAAGTCAAACTCTCGAGAGCCAACGCCGTCCACTCCAATGATACCATCACCACCTGTTATGACGGTGGGAGAGATCAATAAGTGTGACAAACTAACACCAATACAGGCAAATCAACTTGACCTAGCTCTCAATAACTTGACACGAGATTTGGACCCATTTATTCACTTGATGGATCCGCTAATTCAGTTATTGGATTGTCTCTTCAAAGACTTCAACACTGAAGAAATACTCTGTCAGAAATATTGCGCCTGCCTATTAACCATCTTCAAGCTTATGTGTCAGATTAGTTTCGATAAAATTGTTCGCACATTCGACTACGGCAAGTTATGCGATCTGTTTGCAGCATTTAGAGAAGCTTACCATCGTGAATGGTTAGTAATGCAACTGACTACAGCATCAATTCTTGAGGACCCTATAGATAAGATTACTCAGAGCATTCGAGCTCGCGACGATCCATCATATCAGCTAAATCGACAGCTCAATTCCTATATCAAACTAATCACGACATTCATCACGCATCCAACCTTGCAACTGGAAGTTTTCTCCGAATCTAAGAGGCGTTATGTGCTTGAAGTTTTTGGAGATCCAAGATTGAAGTACGCCAATCAGATCACTGGCTTCTGGAGTTCAATAGAAAGATCAAGTATTTGTGATATTATCCCTGCGACAATATCCGAGCTTCTCGATGCATCACTATTATCAAACGTGGAGTTACAACAAAAACTTATCCCTTTATTCTGGGATATGATTGATGCCGAGAACCACTTCAAGCTAAATACTCGCCAAATCGAAAGTTGTATCGTAGATAATTTGGACACTTTCCTAAATTTGGGCCGAGGTGATTCGAATTTTATTGACAACTTTCAAAGTATACTCGTGAAATTAACGAAAGAAAAGAATCCTGCCTGGAGAACTCAAGGATTGAAGCTAATCAACTCGCTTATAAGACTAATGAAGTTATTGATTGAATATCGACAGTCGTTTGAAAACTTTGAGAATCGAAGCAAGCAAATGTGCTGCCTAGTCGACGTGCTCAATTATTATGGCGAGCAAAAGGATAAAAACAGAGATAGGGACAAAGATGGTGATATCTACTTACAAAATTATCTCAGGTACCTATCCAAATTGATCGATATGCACCTCGAGGTCGGTAATCATACTGAGGCTGCCTTCACATTAAAACTATACACCGATGAGATAAGATGGTCAAACTCGCTTCTTAAACAATTGGATGGATACAGGCCCGCCGAATTGGAATGGCGCCGAAAAGAAGCTCTTTACGAAGAAATAATTCACAATTTTGATCTTGGAAAATGTTGGGAGGAAGCCTTACCAATGTGCAAGGAGCTGGCGTCGTATTACGAAAATATTCTGGTCGATTACGAAAAATACTCTGCAACTTTGAAGAGATTGGCTCAGTTTCTGGACAACATACTGACGCAACATAGGCCAGAGCGTGAATATTTCAGAGTCGAGTTTCTAGGCCAAGATCTACCGAGTTACATCAAGGGCAAGGAGCTCATCTATCGAGGGGGTGAGTACGAACGTCTCGCGGTTTTCGTACAACGTATGACATCGGAATATCCGGATGTGCAATTGGTTCACAACAAGACAAAACAATCAGTTTCTAAGGATAGTCCAGGACAATTTATGGTAATCTCAAATGTCAAGCCAGTTCCTATCGTGCAGGATCATCTCAAGACAAAAAACATTAGCGACAAAGTAATATCTTACTATCTAAACAACCGTTTGCATACATTCTCCTACGACGTGCCCATAATGAAGGGAGATGCTTCAAGTAATAGTAACAGCGGCAAGGATCTAAAGTCTGTTGGCCCCGACAATGTGAATGTCAAGAATCTCTGGGTTGGGAGGTATGTGTTGAAGTTGAAGAAGGAGTTGCCTAACATTCTTCCTTGGTCCGAGGTTGTTTCGCAGGAATATTTTGAAATTAGTCCAATCAATCATGCAATTGAGACAATTGAAAGCATGAATGTTGAATTGAGTAAGTTGATCTTGAGCTACCATGAGGAACATCGAAAGCAGATTAGTCCTCTGACGATGCGACTCCAGGGAGTTATTGAGGCCGCAGTCAATGGAGGGCCAGCAGTTTTTGTGAATGCTTTCTTGAAAAATAATGCCCCTAATTCCACCAGTAACAAGCAAGCACCTAGTGGCGCGGCAAACGAGATTCCATCTGATCCTAAACTTACAGCTAGATTGCGAGAGCTTATTAAGAAGCAATATAACATCCTGGAAACTGGTCTTGTCATTCACTCAAAGTTGGCGCCACCGGAAGTGATGCCACTACATGCATTACTGGTAGATCGATTACAAGCAGCTCGGAAAACTCTGTTCGACGATGTCAATTTGGCATCTGTAGAAAACAACTACGAAATGATTATGACTGATAATAGAGATAACCAACAACAACAACAGCCTCTACACCTAATGACAAATCCGAGTCAAAATAGCAACCATTACGTTGTTTCGCCGGCTCTATCACCAGCGTTACGTCACCATCAACATACAGCACTCAACTTAAATGGCAATAGCTCTACCACAACAAAAGACGAAGTTGATGGTCACGACATGAACGGCAACCTGTTCAAGGGAGATCAGGAGTTAGATCAAATTTACTCCCAACCCATTGAACCACCTTCGCATATCGACAGGAGGCTTTGGAATGGTAGCAAAAGCGAGCTTAGTAGTCCATCGAAACATTCAAACTATAACAATCACCATCATCGAAATCTCAATCATCACCAACAATACTCACATAATCACAATCACCGATTATTGCACCCAACCAGCCACAATCAACACCACTCTATATACTCAACCGCCTTAAGTTCACAATACTCAAGTGTCACCAGTGGCTCTTCGTCTTTATCCGCTTTGGCAGTACTCAACAACTTACCCGTCCATAGATCACGGCTATCGTTAACGCCAACTAGAGATCCTAGGTCCCCTCATCACCATAACCATCATCAGCACGCCAGTAGACACCTTCCAACCAGCGATTTGTGTGCTAAGGCGTCGAGAAAACTCACTTACGATTCGACTACAACTGCAGGCAGGTTGTCTTCGATTGGATTGTCACAATCGCCAATTCCAAATAGCAGATCAGCAAATGAGAGTCCATGTAATAACAACGACGACATAGCGCCCCCTCTGCCACCAAGATCCTTCATCGTTTCTGGTGGAAATTTAGCCACAGGCGGACACGCAACAACGCGAACCCTGAACAGGTCGCCTTTCATGGGCCAGCCGGCGGCATCCTCTCCAATGATGTCTACAAGCTCAAATCCTGTTCCACTTGACGGCAGGTGGGCAACGCCAAAGGAGATCAGTAATGGCTCAACTGGCAAGACAACACATAGTCCGGTAATTAATCTTGGCTCATTGAGCACCAGCGAGGCAGAGCGCGTTCTACGTAGTATAGACAGTGACGATCAACCGCTACCTAGCTTGCCGACCAAAGCAGGTGGTGGTTTGATCAACGCTCCGGCACCTAGCAATCTACCTAGACTAATGGTGGCCATCAAATCAAAACAGCAAAACTCGTCACTGGTCAACAGTAACGACCAAGTGGTTGCTGTCGCGGCTACGTCACCACCGCCTTTACCCTCACGTTCAGCTAGGTCAGGCACAAATCTATCCCAGCCAGCGACAACCATTTCGCCATCAGTGGTTGTGCCTAGTTCAGGCGCGAATGTTGCCTTGCTATGTGACAGTGGCGAAAAGTTAGCCGCTTCACCTGACCGGCAAGCAGGTGTTGTTCGAGAGAATCGCCAACCAATGCGTCAACCCCCTACAACTCAAGTGAGCGAGGCCACGGTACGTGACCGACGAAGAAGCGTGGATTTGAATGAGCTTGCAACTAAAATAATCTCCGACTTGGACGTCAATCCAGTGGATGATGAGTCATCATTGTTATTGGTATCACCCTTAGAAGTATCCGATGCAGCCACCAGTTCGTCCATTATGGTTGAATGTGGCGACGAAGTGGAGCCTGTGTCTGAAGAGCATGATGACAAACAGGAGGAGTATATAAATGGTTTGGATTCCCCTGGCTCCACTGACTTGATGGCCTCGACAATATCTGATGCACTTGCGAGCGATGAAATTCAGACCTTTGAAGTGGTTAGCGGAGAAGAAGAAGGAGTTATAATAGCAACAACAACAACTGCAACAGTAGCATACAAACAGCAAGAGCAAGAATGATATCAAAACAAACTGACTGTGATTACGTGACTCGCACAAATTCTATGGACACAATAAATCTATGAATGAAATTGAATCAACTTGAGAGTCAAATTTTATTCTCAATCGATTAGTCGACTGAATTTGTTAGGCCACCTAGAGATTTTATTCTCTTGATGCTCAACAAACAGGTCGCTTGAGGTGGGAAATTTGAGATATGCGCACTGAGATGACTTCATCTTATCTAAATCCTGGAGAGTTGTATTCAAATGAAGTTGGTAGAACTTGGTTAGCGAAACTAGATCATTGAACGACTTCCGCTGAGTGTCAGGTAAACTATGCAATTGTTTGCACAGTGAAAGTGAGGCCATTGTCGCCGAGTGGAATTTGTAATACTCCAACTTTAGTTTCTCTTTTAGCTCTTGGAACTTTTTCTTGAATACATTGTCTCTATAGGACGAGACTGAGAGTAGAAAGTTGTGTAAATTTAAACTTGTTGCAATATAATTAGGAGAATCATCGCTTATCATCTTGGTTAAATTGTTTAAGTCAATCTCAATGGAATCTTGAAATCTTTCATCAACTGGATAGAAGGAAGAGCAAAATGGTGATTCTGCAGCCAAACGTTGAGCGAGATGATTTTGGACGAACAGAACCGGAAGTGGGTGCTCGCTCTCAATTGAGATCATAATTGGACTTCGATTTATCGACTGCTGGTCATGATTATCAACCATTTGTTTGCCTGAGTCAACACTCCAATTTCTAAACACTTTCCACTCGCTCATGTGTAATCTTAAAAACTCTTGAGCTAATTTAGATGATCGATTCTCTGGGTCACTGGTGGTTCTCAGATCTAGTAGGTGAATCCAAACCACAGATCCCTCCTCGGTGTTGCTTTTGTCAGTTAGATTTAAATTATTTGCCGGCAACTGACCATGAGGAATCTTGATAGCGATACTAATCATCGCTGGCGACTGATGACCAGATCCATCATGATCCTCACTAGATTGACTCGGCATCAACCGCCTCGTCCCCAGCGACTTACCTCTAAATTTGAGCCGACAATCAAGCGATTGAGCTAATAGGTTGAGATTCTCGATAACACTGGCCCTTCTGTCTTGTTTGAGCGTCGAGTTGATTGGCTTTTTGAACTCAATATTTTGACCCCTACAAACCAAATCGCTCTCGATTATGTCGTCGAGAAAGTCGATCAAAGTGAGGCTTGAAGTGAAGTAATTATCAAGGGCAAACATATCGCACAGGTAATATGGACTAGACGATTTGGAGTGCATCTGAGACTCCAGAGAGTAGTACGCGTTTGATAGTAGGTCGCGTTTGTATGGGTGCAGGTTACCTAACACGTCGGCCAAGTTTTGACCGCTTGTGCCGGAAGTGTAGTCAATATGAACTAGTTGCCCAATAATATTGAGGGGCAATAGGAATTGATCCATCTGTAAGCTCATCCCACCAATGATACGAGTATCGCTGTATCTAATGCACAACTTTACCTTTAGATCTTGAGGAAGTGTCATGATGGAGCTGGCATCAGTATGTCTACCTATCAAATAATTGAACTGCAGCTCGTTATTATCGTCGTCGTCGTTGTTGTCTACCTGACGCATCGACTCAATGCCAAACTGTTGACGCTGCTGACTCTTAATACAAAATTGGCCGCTTAAATCCAGAGGCTCGCCTCTGTCCGGCCAGTAGCTGCCCAATTTGACTACAATCACTCCAGGCGCCACCTGTAGAGCATCGCGATTTGTTGGCTTAAATTGAAAGAGTTCATCGAATTCTAGGGTCACCATGATATTGTGTAAAACGGCCACTCTAACCTTTGATTCTTCAACTTTAAGCTTGATTTGACACTCAACACAAACTTGAGGCCACTCATTTTTGGCCTCAAGTTTGGTGCTGATATTCAGTAGGTTGCATTGATTATTATCATTATCACCACTTTCATTCTCCGTTTCACTCTCCTGCTCACCAGGTGGCCCGTCGATATCGTGCATCAACGTCAAATCCACCTCCTCTTGTTCGCCACAAATTGGCGCGTCCAAGTGCTCCAATTGACTCAAAGCATTGAGAGAGTCAGCATTGGTTATTGATTGATCGCAACTAGAGCCTGCCAAGTTTGTGCCCAAATAGTGGACACTAAAACGACCTGCTTTCACATCAAGAGTAGCGAGTACATTGCGAGTTCTGCCCAGATCACAAGCGCGCCAAATTTTCATTGGCCTCGAGTCGAGTAAAGCACACCAAACTTGTTTATCCTCCTCAAGGATATTCAAGTTGCACTTTTCGCTGGCCAAATTATCGCTACAGACTAAAGTCAATAACCTTGCTTGTCGCTGACCAACAGAGCCACTGCCATCTGGAATACCCTCGCGCATTCTTTTGCTCTCGGGAATGGCACCTCCATTCAAACTAGTAGCCGTAGCAGCACTCAGCAAGTAGGTGTAGCTACAGATGAGTGGTTCCTCGAAACGCTGCGACCAGAGACGCTGACCCGAAAAACCGGAAATCAGATCAATCGTGTACCTGGACAAGACCATGAGCTCGCAAGTTGATGGGCTTGTTCGCTGGATGGAGTGAATCTCTAGAGGTTGGCGTGCAAACTCAAGAGTCCATTTGGATATTGAATCCAAATCTAAGTCAATAATTAGTAATTGCGGCTGCTGCTGGTTGGTTGGTTGCTGAGATCTCTTATCCTTCTCCTCGTCTGAGGTGTCAATCAACGGTTTCTCAAGTTGGTCGCGCTCAAATAGTAGATTCTTGGCCACTCGTTTCACAACATTCTGCTTTGCTCTTCTTAGTAGCCCATCAAGCGGCACACATCTCAACTTCTGGTCGCTCAAAGTGATGGCCAGCGACGAGGAGGAGCAAGATTGAGCTTGTTGTTGTTGTTGTTGTTGACTAACGCCACTAGCCGCCGAGTCGGCGGGCAGGTAAGCCACTGGCATTGGACCCAAACATTGAGCAAGTGATTGGATGTTACCTGGGATCACTTTCTCATCTTTTGCATTAGATGACTCACTCTCTTCTTCGCCGGCGCCGGTGGCCCTCCCATCGATTTGCTGCTGGATGCGGAAGTGCCCAACGAGTCGCTTGTGATCCAGAAGAGTGAAGACAAATTGATTGGTGTAATTGATGAGCAACGAGATTCGTTGGCCAAGTTGACTAGTGGAATTTAAGTTTATATTAGAGGTGTTGTTATCCTCGTTAGGTGCCAAAGTGCTCGACGCTTTCAAGGGTAAAATTGAAGTGGCTAGCTCGCCGGGTAGCAGATCAATTCTATACAACTCTTCAAGTTCGTGAGTCGAGGGGTAGGTTTCGTTGATTTGTTGCTTTTGATCATTTGCTAGTAAGGATGATGTTTTTATTTCTGCCGTTGGACTTGGTTTCACATGGAACACTAATAGTTTGTTCAAACTTAGAATAGCTATTGTCTCTTTTGTTGCCGAATTAAAGTGGCCGCATTTGAGGTCAACAATTGGAAAATTCAACTGATAGGCAAACAAAATTTCCCTTTGGTTAGTTTGAGCAAATTCTTGCGAGGAGGCTTCCAGGTTTTTATTGTCATTAGTGCTGCCGCTGTTGCTGTGACTATCCTCAATATCCTGCCTCGAATTACATAACAACTGCCTCTCCTCCGGCACCTGAATTCCACAAATGAAACCACTTAAATTGCCGCAAACCAAAATATTCCTCCTCTTACCTATGCACTCAAATCTCGCCCAATCCGCAACAAAGCTTCCATTTTCTTCTCCAACTTCATCTCTACTTTTGATGTCACAATCCACTCTCCCCTCGCTGAACTGGTTACCTTGAGCACCGCCGGAAATGCCACCCGATCGAACGATGAGTTGATCGAGTTCCAGGGACCAAAATTCTCGCACCCTGAACAGCGACATAATTTCGAAATCTTTTCCGAGTTCCTTTTGTTTGCCGCCACCATTAATTAGTTACTTGGAGTTTCTGCCAAACTCATGAATGACAACTCATGATTCACAACAACAACAACGGCAACAATTACATGTACAGCAACAGAAAATAACAACAAGTTGCCACTTCTCCTCCACTTTGACCATGAAACTAATACGCGCCCATAGTCTATTCCGAAGATCTCTTCCCTGGCTGCCAATTCCACTTTGGCATCGGCTTCCTATACTGCTTCTGTGGAGTTGTTATTATCGTTGCGCAAGCATAACAATCGACTCACCGAGTTTGCGACAAACAATTAATACCAAGGAATTTCTCAAGCAAATAGACTAATTGTTTTCCTTCTCCTCTTGCCCCATCCTCCTGCAAGCTGCTGCGCCTTTGTTTATCGGCTATTGTGCCACTTGTTTGATATTGATTTGGACAAGAGGCTAAGCTTCAAGTCAAACTCTCCTTCTAGAGAAAACCTCTCGGTGGTTGCTGGTTGATTGGTTTGTGTGGCTTGCATGCCATATTGTCATGGTAACGTCGCCTTTGCTGCCGCTACCCCGGTGACGGCGGCAGCGGCGGCGGCGGCCCTAGTGTTACGGCATCGAGTTGGAAAAGAGCAGTCGAGAGGCGCGCAGTAGATGAGAATTTCTCATCTCAGCTACATGTACATGTAGCATTTAGGATGTCTCGTTGTTGATTGCCATCCTGGCCAATGTCATCCTCTATGGTTAGATCAAGTTTGGGCTAACAAATGATTCGAGTATCCGATTGCTTCGCGTAGAATAACACCAGATCAACAATTGAATGCAAAAAGTGAATAACTTGCTAGAAAGATTATTTACCGAAGAGCAAATGATCTAGAAGGAAGCGAAAATCTGCGACAGTATTGAAATTTACTTTCACCGATTAATTTTATTAATTATTCTTCTTTTCTGAGATTCTAACTGTGTATGTAATGATATTGACTATAATTTACCTGAAGGGAGTGAGTGATTGCTAGAGAGGTAATCAATATTTGATGACTATGAATTAGGATGTAATATTTAGTTATCGCGGCCACTTGTTGTCCATCTTTCGCTGTTTCTATTATCGTTTTCCAGTCTTCATCTTCGTCTTCGTCTTAGTCTTTAGCATCTCCTTTCTCGTCGTCGTGTTGGCCGCTCAACTATAACTAACTGACTTAATGTTCAGGTGAACTGCATACACTAGGTCAGTTGCTATAGAGCACACGTGGCCTTACTTCTAGTTCTGGTTAATATAATGATAACCTTTTCCTCAATAATGATAATATGATTGTAATACTCTCGACTTGTTGCCATGTTTTGTTTATGTTTGTGTCAATATAATGTTTAAATTAGAAAATAATAACACTCTCCTTTCTTCCTCCAAAGTCGACAAAAACCAGCTAAAGACTTGTCGGAGATTATCTCTGTTTATTGGCCGCTTCGGTAGTCGAGCTTGAGTTGCTAGATACCTATGCGCCAATCAACCTACTGACAATCTCCCAATCCGTGCCCTAGTCTTCCTCCATGAAGCTTATCTTATTTGCCGACCCATGAGAGTAGCCAAGTGGTCAAGCGGTCGGTTTGATGGAAACTCAACAAGCGCAAGCCGCTCCCTCCCTATCTTGCCTGATTGGACTACAAACTAATCGCAGCCCATCGTCGTCGTCGTCGTCGTCGTCGTTTGTCTTTGTAAATGAGATATCTTACTCAGTCTCTCACTCTCTGTCTTCCTCGTCCACTTGACCCAATTTAGATATGTGCATTCGTGGTAGCAGTCGTTGGTTGTACTTTTACCATTGGAGTTGATAAATTTGTTTACCTAGCATTCAGATTCGTGTCTCGTCATCAACATCCTCCTTCTCGACGTCGTCGTCGTCGTCGTCGTAGTCGTCGTCATCATCATCATCATTTTGGGTATTGTGTTCATTCCAAGTAAGAATTCGTGCACTTGCTATCATTGGCCCAGTGAAGCCCAAGTTGCTCAATTGTTATATTTCTGATGATCATGTGTGACACTATCTCTCTGGCGCGAGTACTATATCCGCTTGAGATTGTGTCGCAATGATTATCTTTGTGTGTCTGTATTGTGATTTGTTGTCGCAAGTCAGGAAGTGGCTGATGAAACCCATTAGACGTCCGTTAAGTGAGATTCGATCATTTACCAGCCGGCTCTTGGCTAGTGACTAGCTCGGTGGTATTTGATTGAAATTGTAAGTGTGTTTGTCTTTGTTTGATAGATGGTTGGTGCTATTTGTTGACGTTACAATCAACATCATCATCACCACCACCACTAGCTCAATTTCAATATGTATGCTCGGAAATAAGCAAGTGTGGGCGCCAAACTAGCTAGACAACCCTATGAACACTTGAAAACTTGTTGCTGCTACCACCAAAACTGAGTGCTAGGAAAGCAACATTTTTGTGGCGATGATGACGAATGTGTTGACAGTGTAACAAACAAACACCGATTCCAATTCCGATTCTACCCATCATCAACACTAACGTGCTTCTCATCATAGTGGACGCCTGAGCTTGGCGCAAGAAACCGCATTGAACGAGCACGGCTTAATGTACTCGCGCTTGTCGAGCGATGATTGAAACTGGTCCAGAAGAGGCAACGACTGGCTCAAATCGTTACTTAAAGTGTCAATATTAGCATAATCTCCAATTGCTTGCTCCAATCTGGCAGACAAATGTGGAACACCATCGAAGCCGGCGTTGTTTCCATTGTCGAAGCTTCCGTCTTGCCAACTGCCGTCAGCTTGAGTGGCGCCGTTGAAGCTTCTGGCGCTAGAGTATGGCGATAGGCTTGCTGTTGATGATGGTGATAGTTGCTGCTGTTGCTGTTGCTGCTGCTGTAGAGTTGTTGGATAAGTTGCTGCATTATTCAGGGCAGATCTCAGGCTTGCATTAATCACCATCTTTAGTAGCGCCCTCTCGATCAACTTGTCGTTTGGCGCTTGCGCGATCAGATCCTATTATTGTTGTTTGCACATGGGGTTTTATCATTGTGTTCGTATCAATAAATTGCATCATTGTGTAATTAGGAGACCATGTTTACCAATTACATGCAATCGGAGCATTCAATTCATCGCCAATCAGGAGGAATCATTGAGCAATCAAGTGCATTTTGGAAGCCAGATTGCGGGTAAAGGCGGCGCAAAAGATGGTCCCGTTATTGGGCAATGGTCGATATTTACGTTTGTATGTTGGATATTGAGTTGCAATTGTAGATTTGTTTTGTTGTTTTCGTTGTGGGTGGATCAAATTGGGTGGATCAAGTGAATGGAATGGGGAATAGAAGGGAGTCGGTGGTTAGTGAACCAGTTTTTTGTCAGCCGACCAAATCTCAACCGACCAACTAGTAAGTGGAGGCTAAGAAGGTAAACCGTGCAAGTGTCGTCAATCAAGGAGACTTACGTGTAATTGGCGCTTAATTGCTTGCTCATCCTCAACTAATTGTTGCTGTTGAATCGATAATGCTTGTTGCGCCGGAAACGAAGAGGCACCATGCTTCAATGCCTGCTGCTGGTTCAAGAGTGTGGCAATATCCTCGTTGTTCATAGTCTGCTGCAACTTTCTAGCAAAACCAGCTTGGCGCCTCAATCTAACCAAATGTTGTTGCTGGCTAACAGGTTGAAGTTGACGTTGCTGGTTCTGGTGTTGTTGCTTCCAAGATTCGATGTTCATCTCTGGGTCCGTGCGACCCAAGAGCACCTGTTCGTTGTGCTCGTCGCCGTTGGGCAAGCTAGCGGCACTGACCCATTGATGGGCGGCTAGCGCCGTCAGGATGACGAAGAGAGTGGCCGCAACTCTGGTGGCTATTATGACGATCGAGGAAGACATTTTTCCGTTCTCAGGGGTGAAATTATCTTTATCTTTTTCTAAGTTGATTTGCTGGAAAATGGTTCCCCTTCGATGTAGTTTATTCTTAAAATCTGCGCAACCAAGGGTTTAATTTTTCTTGCCTCTATCTAGTTATCCGCTTTAATGATTGTGGTAGTTGGAGGTGAAAAAATGTGTTGGTTGGTTGGTTGACTGGCTAGTGGATTATTATTATTTAAATATAGCTAAATTGATCTATCAAGTCAAAGTGATGAGACGAGATGTGAACGCGAATCAATGCAGAGCGCAAATGTTGGCATGAAACTGAAGTGGGAAGCCTTTTTATTATCTCAATTTCCGACTGGTGATTTCTCGAGAGAGTTGATTAAATTTTTTGAAACTCTCCAGAGTCAATCTCACTCGTGGAACTCTGCGAGCTTTTGATTCACTTTCCCTTCCTAATTGCAATTGCTCATTTGTGTCTTCATCTTCTGCCACTTCTATCGAAGCACAAGAAGAGCAGAAGCAGCCGCAGATAGCGATTTTGATTGTATGCTAGCAGTGCATGCAGAGTTGTTGTCTTGGTGGCGGTGGCGGCTGCGGCTGCGGCTGCGGTTGCGGCTGCGGCGCCGCCGCCGCCGCCGTTGACTCTACCGTCGATAGTCAATATATCACACAGAGCTTGCCGCTCCTGCAGTGATATTTATTGAGACTATCTTGGTGGTTGCTCAAGACAATGAGCAGCAGCAGCAGCAACACATTCAGTGGAGCCGGCTATCGAGCTTGAGTCTCACATGGGAGATGCCACACACCGCGATTGGCTGGCGCAGGAGATCTCTCTGCGTCGTTGTCGAGATACACTGCGACAACATTACTGTTGCCGTTGGCGTCGTTGATGTCGTCGTCGTTGTTGTGGTTGTGGTTGTCGTTGTGGTTGACGTTGTCGTCGATGCCATAGACAACAGCAACTAATACAAATTTACGTGTCACTTGGCAAGCTAACGTGCTAGCTGCCAGCAATCAGCGCAGAAAGTGAAGGGATTCATTTCACTTGGACTGCAGAGAGTGCCACAGAAATCGATCATCAGAGTTCGGCGTGGGATTTTTGTGTTTGCCAATAGGCAGCCCGGGATCTCTTTGGACGAGATCAGCTCTTTAGCGGGCGAGACATGCGCAAAATTCACGCCGATGAGTGGAGAGCAGTAAATCGTTGCTCATTTCATTTACATCATTGATTCTAGCCAAACGACAAGCATGCTTGTCGTTTGGCATCGCAAAGACTCAATTATGATTAATACCATGTGGGGGTGTGAAGTTGCGTAGTTATACGGCGACTGTTTGGGATGGATCGTGCATTGCAGCTGCGATCAGTTAAGAGACATTTGCTCAATTGTTGTTGCTGTTGCTGTTGTTGTTGCCCGAGCAAATCAATTGTACAAAACGAATTGAATGACATCAATCTATTGAGTGATTGAGTGTCTACTACAATTGTCTGCGGCTTGAAAGCAAAGCGCCCATAACACAACACTCATCTTGGTTAGCTAATTAGGCGCAAGCTTAGCAAAGATAAACTTATCGAAAAGTCGACTTAAAGCTAGAGTCTCAAAAAAGCATTTAGTAATATAGTAATATAATCTAACTGGACACGGAACATGTGCAACAACACTTCGCGTGGGTCTATCGCGGGTTGTTGCTAGGGTCCAGTTGGCTTTAGATGGAATGTGGAAACGATTCTTTGGTTCATGTGAACCGAGATATTTGAACGGTAGATGTAGGCTCTTTAAATTTGCTTACACTATCTCGGCGATGAACCAGAGCAGATTGACATGAAAGGTGAGTTGCTCTGTAGGTAAGCAACTCACGAGAGTTTGGCACATTTTAGTTGCTAATTCTGGTGTCGCCACTTAAAACTAACAAAAAGCGGAAGTTGGTACCTCGGCAGAGATTTTTATAACGATACGAAGCACTCGAACTGAACCGTCTTCGTTTCGTAACTATGGTACATACTAAAATTAAGCTGATTAGATAATGATAAGAATGGTGATGATATCACATAAAAAAGTCTCACTCATGTTAGCAGAGACATGGGCTCTCAACCAACAGCCCAACTGTTAGCCTGGTCCATTGTGCATGGTTACCAATCTTGCACCATGGCACAAGTCGGATCATTATCGGCGCCAAGTGTTGAACTTGAATTTTTTTCATTGAATGCAAGTTGCAAAGATCGGCAACCGAACAGTAGCGAACGAGTGCCACTTGGTGGGTGGTCTCGAGCGCAAGATTGGATAGTTCGATTGGAACCACCTCCTGCTGGTCAACCTTATGATTTTGACACTTGATGTCTCGAGAGCTTCAAGGTGTGCGAAATGATGACTCGAAGCGGTCCGATTAGTGGGTGGTGGAGGTGGTGGTTGTGGTGGTGGTGGCTAATGTTGATTGTGGCCACACTTGATGGTGGCGTCACATGCCATTGGGGTTTCAACAGTGGTGCCACTGACGCATGACCACCATCGAGATTTACCCAACCAAATAACAACAAACACACAAACTCTATCTCAACGAATCTTAAACTGAGATGAGGCGAGGAAAAACACGCCAGCTTGAGGGTAGTGTTGGATCAAGGAAAGAGGTCAACTTACTTTCGAGTTTCGAACTTGTTTTATCCCGTTGGCGTGTCTGTGTTTTCTGCTTTGATATTGAGTAACTTTTAAGCTTGGTATCGTAAATTGAATTGATGTCCGGATTACCTCTCTCGTATGTCCAGCCAAATTGTTTATCCGATTAATTCACCTGCGAGAGCGTCAGCGTGTGAGACTTGAAACCAAATTAAGTGCTAACTTCCGACCTACGACTTACTTACACTCTGGACTTTATATCCACCACTCACTAACTCCTCTATCTTCTGATCTCTCTACACGTCCATTGTCTCCAAACAGAGAGAAAGCAATTGATTGCGCCAGAGTGATGAAGTTTCAAAATCCGCTGTACGAGCTTTGAATGCTCGCTTTACTGCCTTATCACCACCTTTAGTCTCGTAGATCTCATGCGCAATGGCAAGGCAAGCAGCGCAAAGCCGAGCCCGGCTGAGGTTTTTGTCGGTTTGCCGGTTTGTTGGTTGCACAATAATGATAAGAGCAATGCAATCCAACGACGCAAGCCCTTGAGCTCGCCGAGAGCCGGCAGCAATGGTGGTCTTCGTCGTGGTGCCACCATGGTTGTGTTGGCGGCGGTGGCGGCGGCGGTTGCAGACTGCAGTTGTGGGGCTTGGATATTATATGCGCGCGCAACTGGGTCGCCCTCCTTCTTCCGACTAATGCACTAGCCATTAGTCGGTGATTGCGTGCCAGAGCAATAACCGGAAGTTCCATAGAGTCTCCTGAGTTGCGATTGTAATTTTGCGAACCACGGACTCGGTTGGGGCTGCAAAGTTATAGAGAAAAAACTTGCTTTATCTTTTGTTTGTCTCCTTGTCGCATCAGTTGCGTCTGGAGGCGGCGAATAATATTTTCAAATGGCGCCGCCGCTCAATTACATGGCCAGGTAATAAATGCATCACTATTGATCGGCTAAATAATTTAGCTGGAAGATCGTCGGCTCTAATTCACCAAATGCTTCAAACTTGCGCTCGCCCCAAATGTCACCATCATCATCATCATCATCATAATAACCATCATTTTCACTAACTGATAACACTACCATCACAGACTACCACTAGCGCTCGCTTAGTAGTTGTAGTCTGTTTGTATTTCTTCGTAATTCGGGCGCCACTTATCTGGCGCATAAACTTGCCCCCGTATTATACTCACTCAGCCTCACTTTTGTTTGGTTATCAATTTCAATGGTCTACGGATGAAAATTCTACCCACCGATTGATTTGTCCTGAAATCCACACACACACACACTTGACAGGTGGGACGCATGGAACGCAAGATTTCCATCCATCATTTGCGGGAAAAGAGTAGAGGTGTCCCGTTTCCATTAGGATTCATTCGCTCCCACTTCCGGCTCAATCTCGCTTTTTGCCGCTCTATTTATTAGGGCAAACTAACGGCGATGAGGAGGGCCATGAGTTTATCGATGTGCCAGATAGTGTTTAGCATAGTCGCCGTGGTTCCATAGTGACATGTATGTTACCAACGCCACATCGTTTAGTAAAAACTACGATGTCTAGCGCAACTATCTCGTTGGTTCCCATTGGTATTGTGCCACAGAGAGCGCACGCAGACTGCAGAGTTTTTGCCAATGGAGATTGTTGTTGTCAAGGCGAAACTGTTGCTCTTTCGCGCCCCTTTAATTGCTCGGCCATAATAATTTAGGTGATAAAAATGCATCTAATAATTTCACCTATGCAATCAGTTGAATAATGGCAAGCGAGCGAGCGAGTAACGGATAAGCTAGCAAGTCCAGCGAATCGTCTAGCTGGCCAAACAGGTTCGAAAGAAAGCCTGTTGTTAGCATGTATTTGAGTGAGATGGAAGGCTCAACTGGCTAGGGATTATATCTGTAAACCCTCCGCATCTCTTATTCAGCGGCCGAATGGTTTAGTGGTATAATTCTCGCTTTGGGTGCGAGAGGTCCCGGGTTCGATCCCCGGTTCGGCCCTTTTTTCCTCTTTTTTTCCGCATTGGACTCAAGCAAATCTCGGCCACCACACGGCGGCGGACCACCCCACCTTGTTGTGTGCGGTGAAATCGCCGCTCATTTGCCTCCGCCATAGGGCGAGAGATGCGTTTATGTGTGCGTTGGATTGGATTGGATTGGATACTGTATTCCAATTGCACTGCAAGCGGCTAAACCATTGATCTTTCCCATCTTACCAATGAAGCAAAACGAGTTAGAGATTGCTGGTTGCTACGAGATTGTATTTGCAAATCAAGAGTTGAAACTTTTTTCGGGCGCCTAATTTGAATCCGTGCTCAGCGAACATTTTAATTTTAATCCTAATATAGGAATTTTATTTTTCTTCCAAATTTTCATTGATTTCTTGTCAGTTCTGGCTAGTCATTTTATTGTATCGTTCGAGCATCATTATTATCTCTCAGAAAGAATCTTTATGTGTGTAGCCGGATTTATGGATAAAGAATTATTGTAAATCCGCCCATACGATTGATCTGATCAAGTTGTTCAAACCAATATGCTCCGGGAGTTGGGTTTAAAAGGCTTTTATTGACAGAAATAGGAAGCCTCGCTAGTGCGACGTCATATATGGATGTAGTCGTGGGTGGAGATGGGATATTTCCCCTTTGGTCTGTTGAAAAGTCCGTTTGGTTGCTCATTTGCCTGTCACAACTTTGAAATAACCAAAATTGTGACGTAGTTTTCCACCCGAGCCTCAGTTTTTAGCTATGGTTCAAATGTACCTATGCGCACTTGATCACCGAGCTAGTTACCTGAGCATTCTTCATGGCAAAGCAATATAAGGCCTTCTCCAGACAAATTTCAAGGTACGGACTTGAAGTAGAAGTGCCTCTCCATTTGTTCAGTCAATGGAAACAGATTCAACCACTTGCCATTGGCTTATGTACCTTCCGCACAACCAACTAGA
Source organism: Aculops lycopersici (assembly GCA_015350385.1). Classification (NCBI taxonomy): domain Eukaryota; kingdom Metazoa; phylum Arthropoda; class Arachnida; order Trombidiformes; family Eriophyidae; genus Aculops; species Aculops lycopersici. The sequence continues at coordinate 10,211,816 of WNKI01000002.1, read as the reverse complement.
CCAAAAAGAAGTAGCGGCACAAACCGAATGCACAATCACTACCAATGAATGAATCATACCCATCCCCAACCTGAACTAGTAAGCATCAAACTAAGTTTTGGTGCCTCGCCAGGGAAACGAATGACCGCGTGTTGGGCGAAAGTGGATTGCACTCAAGTTTCCCGATCCCAAGTTGGTTGCATGAATCCATAAGCAATTGAATCGTCAAGCTTATATGATTGAATTGGCCACCGCCGCCGCCAGCACCACTACCAATACCCTTGGCACCAGAGCAGCAACAGAAGTAGTAGGAGCCGTAACATCTCATTACAAAACAAGGTTTACATTAGCACACTGGCCAACATCGAGACAGGGCTCTGGTGATCTCTGATCCGAAACCAAGTGAGTCCATTGGCTCGCTTGGTCGAATCACCAAAATCTCAATCCTCCCCGGGAAACCGACTATCCTGCTTGTAACTTTCAAGTCTTCACGGGGGCGGAATCCGGTGGAATCATTCGAAACAAGGGGCTTGGGCAATCGATGAAGAGTCAGTCTAACGCGCATAGTCTATTGAGCGTTATCTCCCCCGTTGTCGTCATCACCAACACCATCACCATCCTCCTGTCCAAAGTAGCGGGAAATAGAGAATTTAATTCGTGTTAATGCGTCACAAAGTTGCAGCGATACAATGCTGTTAGCTAGAATGGGGCCTCTAGATAAGGTTAATCTATTACAAAGGAGTTGGATGACAGATTGGCTAAATTGCCTAGCTGACAAGTGGCTCGCGAATGATGCACCTCGGCAAATTGGCAAACTATTGTCACGCCGCCAACGATACTGTTATAAAATCACGTAACTTTTCGACTACTGCATGGTCGATTCCAAAGAAACCATTTGAGATATATTTGCATCAATCGAGGCGACGATTGGGGGGGGGGCTTCTGCATAGCATATAGCCGTATTTAGTTGAGCAATGGCACCTCCGGGTAGCGGAGGCAAATTGGGTTAATAATAGTAATAGGAATGGGCGAGAGTGCATTTGATTTGTAGGTATCGGCAGCTTCGGGTGCCTTGGTCTTTTTTGAAGACATCATCAAAAGAATGAGTGGTGAAAGAACAACCTGACGGCTACACGGGAAGTCGTTATGTTAGTGGCATTGATGGCGATCGTGTTAGTGCTTGTTGTAATTTAATAAGCACCTCCGTTGTTCCAAGCCACACTGATGATTGAGGTAACTCTGCTTTTGCCTCCCTCTATCCCAGTTAATGACGTGCCACTGGACACGTTCATCCTTAAATTTTGATACGAAACTCAGCTCGTGGTGTGCCACCTGCCGAAAAATACAACGCTCGCTGATAGTGGACATGAAAACAGTTCAAAGAGACACCTTTAGCTATTTCAAGTTCAGTTTGTTTTGCTTTGAAGAGGCTTGAACAATGATTATTGCTCGAACTTCAATGGATAGAAAGTACTGAATAGAGCCCGTGACGTCCAAACTCTCGAATGACCAGTGAGCTCAAAACAAGTTGGAATGTTCTGACAGTTGGAAAATCAAAGTCAAAGTTAATGACAAATCTATAATTATAGAGTGTTTCCCCTACGTGTAGATGGACAATTGCACCTACACCTTTTCTCGTGCGTCATTCGAATCGAACGCGTTAAAATTTTATCCCAGTTGAAACGGAAAACACCCAAGTCCGTGGAACTGAGGCTGCTCATTTTAATCGCTTCAATTCCAGTTGATTCGGCAGGAATCTGATTGTGTTTGAAGGATGATAATAATGAAACAGATGAGAGCCCATGAATCAGTTAGAGAAAATATCAAAACGAGGAGCTTGTTTATGTGTTACGTTTGTATTATTCGTGAAATTATATAAGTTTATTGTTGCATCATGATTTATTGATAGTATCCATGCAAGAACTGAAGAGGCCAATACAACTCCTCTCCAAATAGCTTGGCTCTGATCACGTGCGCTAGGTGGCAGTATGTGTGCTCTATCAAGTAGCTGGTAGATTTCTACTAGTTCGGGCTTTAGGGCCTTAACCTAGAACCGGCTGTCATCCTCATCAGGCTTGCCGCTTTAATTCGCGCGTAACCAATGGGAGCAAGATCAATCCATCTACCTATGGATGACTTTCCCATCCAGGTAAGAGTGGTCAAGTGCTAAGTGGTTGGCATTAGGCAGCTTTCATTTTGTTCAAATGTCGACTACTTGCCTTGAATACTACGTGAGTAGTTGTTTTCATAGGAACTTGCAAGAATCAGTGCCAAGTCGAGTGCGAGATTTGGAGTTCGCGAATCGATGCGACGCAATGTTTCATTCATTAATCCTTTAATTAATTAATCAATTCTCTAGAAAAGGAACTAACAAGCTTTTAAGTGCTCGCGTTTATTGCCATGTGTTAACAGGAGTTAGTTAAGAAGAAAACAACTCTTTTATGAGGTACAACAATTAAAAATTGTCGATTGTTTAAGTGATTAACAAGATTTTATTAACTAAAAATGGTCTTATTAACCTTTTTGATGAGATTCTTCTTATTTCCATTAGACATGCTGCTGATATGTTCCACCGTCACAATCATCTTCAACTCATTAATAGATCATTAAATTGCCACTCAACCAACTGGGAACCAGCTGAAATCGACTCGTCAGTTCCACTATATATGACTGCTCTCTTTATATTAAATTATAAGTCCAATCTCAAGCACTCCAGATTTTGGTGTGAAATGCGATGAGTTGATGATGTTGTTTTTGCTTATGTTGTTGTTGTTGTTGTTGTTGTTACTGTTGCTATTGCTATTGCTAATAGTATTATATGTCCGTATACCATTGGTGCTGTTGTTGTTTTGTCGTGTCTGTCGACGATTAATGAGCGACCCTAGGGACCCCTCGCATCTCCTGCGATCATCAGAGTGTTGGCCAAAATGCGCAGGCGTTATAAACCCTCATAAACTGCACAGGTAATTTGTTCGTAGAGTTTTCGTAATTTTAACAGTTTGCTGATGACTTTCTTGTCTATAAGTTTTGTGTAGTTGTCGCTTTTCCTTCTTCTGTTCATCGTGTAGCTATTTTTATCATTGAATTCAATTATCAACTCACTAGTGGTCTTGCGCACCAACAAACGCTATTGGTGTGAGGAAGAACTAGAACTCGCCCCACGGGCATGAGATGGCATTGAAGTGGCAGGGACGAAAGCGAGTTGGCGCTCTCTTTGGGAAATTGCTCAGTCCTCGATCTCTGCTCGCCAACGATGTTGAAATTATGGAGTTGCTGACAAGAGGCATTGACTTTTGGCCACCGGAAGAGCCAAGAATAGCCCTACCTCCGCGCAGTCGAGCATTTGTTCCCTGCAGTGCGCCGGTTGCAATGAGAAGCTTCAGTCCATCTGGAGTCAATTGAATGGGTTGCTTTGTCTTGCTGGTGGTTGTTTGTTGACTTGATGCCGACGCCGGCTCTTGTGTCGATGACTCCAAGTTGGAGCTGATCTCTTGTAGTATCATATTGAGCGCCTCATCAATTCGTTTCTCTTGATTATCATGCGCCAATCCGTAGGGTCCGATGTCGTCTGTTGGATGCCAAAACATGCGACCCGATCGCTTGTCAGCTCCGTGGATTCTATTATTATTGTCAGCCAATCCCTCGATCAACGCCTCACTGATGAGCTCGTCGATGGGCGAGTATTGCATCTGTTGTCTCGATAACTCTTGCGATAATGTTGGCTTGACTTGTTGCTGTTGAAATTGGATGTTGCGTGTTAGTAAATCATTGAGATTCGTTGTTGAGTTTCCGGAACCTTCAGGGCTCGCCTCTGAGGCAGTGATTGTGCTTAAAACATTGGTGTGAATCAAGACCACAATCATGATTAGAGCCGCCGGTTTTGAGGTGGACATTTTGAATGTTGAATTTTTAGTGGGCTTCTCTTCTTAAATTAGTCTCTCTATGACTTGATAGTTTTGATCCTCGACGTTATGGAAACCAAGAGGTCAACATTTCTACTGAGGTATTAGCTGCTTACTTTCTATCTATTATCTAATTATCTAGTGTCCGTTTTACCATTCGCCAGGTGCAAGTTGGAATTTCGTCTTGTGTTGATCATGCTAAAATTATTACTATTACTAAAAAAAAGTTCTCTTGTCTCCCTCTCTTGGTGGTGGCTTCGCTCGAGAGTTTCAATTTGATCTAATGGCTCAAATTCGGTTACATTTGCTTATGTATCTTCGTTGATTTGTGATCGTCTTTTGCACCCTCGAGTAGTGGGAGTCGATTTTAACTCTTCCAGGGTTAAAATCGATAATGTGAGTGGTGGAAAGCCACCAAGCGTAGTCATAGAGAGTGATAGGGATAGAGGAGATGGGAAATACTTTACTGTTTTGCACACATAAATCACCTGCTAGCTTGTGAAGTTCATCAAACTGCGCAAACTCCTCCTCCTCTCACCTCTTATATCTATTGAAGTCCAAAGTGACGGTCGTCAACCATTTGTCAAAATCGAGCGGATGGTTGAAGTGCCGTTGCAAATGGAAATTAAAGGCAGTGGTGACAGTGACGGCGCCACTGCCGCCTCATGTTGTCCAATATTTAATGTATGCGCCCATTGTTCCAGCAAGTCTATCAATCCACTTCATATCATTATCGGCTAAGTCAATCTTCTTTGCACAAAATATTACCACTTTTGCACATAAGTCATGCTCATGTGCCATCCAAGCTTCCGGCTATCATCGCATTGACTTTTAGTTCAATCATTGGATGAATATTTAACTTTGAACTGTAGTTTGGTGCCGGGGAAAATGATCATCCAATTAGAGCCACAACCACCACCACTACCGCTACGATTGCTACAACCATTGCGCCTGACGCTGCTGCTGCCGCTATCGAGCAACGACAAGTACATTGTCCTATTCGTTGTTGCCTTTGTTCGAGTTGGCCACCTCCTCGAAACTAACTAATAGACTTTAGTTATTGCTATCACTCCATTCAGAAACCATTTAGATCCCTAAGGCTCGCAGTGATAAGGCCGTTATTTACACGACGCTCGCCTAGGTGCCCGCCTACAACATTTCCAAATTCCAGTTAACTTCAGCGAGCACCTAGCGACATTCCTCATCTAACTGGTGGGCGGGTCGAGGGAGAATGAACAATGACTGTTGTCATTGATGACGACAGTTATGATGATAGGAAATCCTCATGTTCACTAGCAGAAGTGAACCTCCTACTCACCCACTTGGCAAATTTAATATCAATAGTATAGTTAGTTTTGTTATCTCCAACTCGAAACACTTGGCAACAGGAATTTGCCACTACCAACCACCGACCTGATTCATTGAAGGTTCTTTCGAGCCCCGAATCATCGATTGATCATTGGAGTCAAGTCGAGAGTGCTACTGAAGTTGCTGCACCTTTCATCTTGATTAGTGTAATTGTGTTCATCATGATGGACTCAAGTCCATTGTTGGCACTCGTTAGTTAGTAACCCAGGTTTGAGCCACGCATATACCTTGTTCCTGATCACTAGACCATACATCTATGTCAGCCTTTCATATCTGGTCCTCATCAAAGAGGGAGGGAAAGCGAGGAGATCAGTTTATATTGCTATTAAGCGTACAAGTCCAGCTAGTTGGATATCTAATTTCTCTGAGTTGCTCGCAAGGTGTTTACCTTGTCGCAAGATGGTTGCTAACTTTGTGGTCTAGATTGAATTAGTTGGTTCATCATACATGTTACTTCACTGTTTTGGGTCAATGTTGAGAACAAGTTGTCGTCGTGATGATCTCATTGTTGCAATCACTTTTTCCGCTGCTTCCGCCCTCGAGTCTCGTATGATTTTAGACCAGTTAATTTTGAGTATGTTCCATGAACCGAAGGCCTGTTTAGAACAACATCGCAACTCAAGAGGAACCGGTGAGCAAATAATCTTTCTTTGAGCCAAAGTGGCCCTCGCGGTAGCACGATGCAACAAGCGTGAGTTACATTGAGTTAAGTTAAGTCGAGTCGAGTCGAGCCGAGCCGAGCCGAGCCGAGCCGAGTCGAGTCGAGTCTAGACTAGTCGAGTCAAGTCGAGTCGAGAGGAAATGAGGAGATGAGGAGATGAGAGATGACAATCTTGAGTTGTAAACAACCACCAGGGCAGCCATGGCAAAGGTTGAGACTACCCATTGTTCTTCCATGTCTTGCTTGAGTTTGATTGCTGAGACAAATTATGTGAAAGTAACAAGCGAGAGCATAAGTAATATTCACTCGATTATAATTAAAATTTCTCCCCATCTTACTACAGTAGATTAATATTACTACTTATATTAGATGATGTTATCATAAGTCAATCGTCTATATTTACAAGGCTAGTTTTGGATGGATGGCCGCAAGCCAGATGCGCGCATCAAACCAGACAAAATCAAGCGATAGTCGCTCTTGCTTAGGTTTCTTATCTAACCCTTTACAAGGTTAGCCACTTTAACCATCTTCCGATTGTGATGAATGTGAATGCGTGAAAATCATGTGTTTCGTTGTTGGACGTGCCAAAATTGGAAGCCTGGATGCAATAATACATGTACAACAAGTGCCACTACAACTGATCCTATTCCAATCAACGATGGCTACAGCGACGACGACCTTGTACATGTTCTGGTTACTAAATAATATCACGACGACAACATTATAATTGAAAAACAACTCAACTAACAACACCCGCGACTCACATGATAATGAGGATGATGATGATGATGATGATGATGATGATGATGATGATGATGATGATGATGATGATGATGAAGTATCTCCATGATGTTACCGGCAGGCCAGTCGATAAGGATGATTCTTCAGCTTGACTGTATCCATGAATAACAAATCTAGTCCAAATTTGGTTGCCAATGCGATGATAACCATGTTTTCGTGATGTCATAACACCGTGACCTCCAATCGTTGTTTCCATCAGCTAGCCGCTGGTGGTTAGGTAGGTAATAATGGCGTCATTTTTACTACACATACCAGAAACCTACTTCAAGTTGGACATTAAGCATTCTTGTGTGAGCAATGGTGGCAAGTAGGGTAGGATGATTGTTGAGGTGATCAATCGACTATCTGTTCATGGAATCACAAGATTCAACAAATATATCTCTACCCTGTGATCTAACTTTTGATGTATTTTTCGTTTCGTTTGCGCGCCATAACGCCAAGCGGACAGAGCTTAAGTGTTTTTCTTGAATGTCTGTTCAAGGGATTGATCCATTCATTGATTGCTCATTTATATTATCCTCTAGCAACCAATCCAGAGTCAAGAGTATATCTCTACTCTCATGTATCACTCTCATATTACATAATCGAAAACAATCTTTGGTTTCAAGAATGGGAATGTTGATCATATTTCGGTGAGCCATCCACTTTATTGTTGCTGAATTGTAGTTGTGGTGGTTTCAAACTCGTGACTCGCCTTTGTTGCAATTCGCAATTTTCTTCCATTGTCTTTCGAGTTGATCCTTTTTAGTACCAAAAGAGGTTCAATATATATGTAAATCGTATATATATATATACTATTTACAGGCCATTCAAAGGGGAAAAGAAGATTCCAATGACTTATCGATGAACATAGACACACGCACATACACTTGTGGCTCACAATGTAGACTACAAAATGGAAAGTTGCAATATTATAGTAGTCACGTACGTAGAGGGCGCTAGGAGCCCATGCTCGTCACGAGCAGCTCGTGCTGAGGGCATGGGCCAGTGATTTGAGATATTGTCCACTGTTCACGTGGGAACATGCCAGCCAGTGAATGGGGAACTGGATACAATACTCATCGGTACTGTAAGGATTGTGTTTGTCACATGATGCTGACAAAAATGATATCGATATGATGTATATAATAACAATCGTATTTAGCAAACCAAAGCATTAATAGTTGGATGGAGTGTGTATATTTGCCTGTCTAATAAGTAGAAGTAACCTTAATATGCGTCACTGTCTCAAAACTCAACCTTATCGTTGATACATTACGCAAAATAAGTGCGCCCAGTCGAAGACAACGCAAACTGTGATGATGATGATCGCGTTCGTCAATATACCTAACAATGAACTAGTTGTTATAAATACTTGAATTCCATTGAAAGGCATAAGAAAGTACAATGTCAACAATTAATAGCAAAACTGAATGAGCCTGACTTTAGTTCGACTCTTTTTTTATATAGGAGAGTTTCTTTTTGTTTATTATGATTGCACAATATTGTCAGCTAGAAAAACCCCGAACTCATCCACAAGCAATACCATTAACGCCACAAATTTGACAGTCTAGTATAAGGATGGTGAATCCTACTAAGACTTTGTAAACACTTCAAGAGTCCTTAGGATGACAAAGATTTCTACTTGAGTTACATGAGACAGAGACTGTCTGTCTCAACGCAAAATGACTATCGCATGGACGAAACTGCCTCTATTTCTGGCCAGAATATCGTTTGTTTCAAGTAATCGTCCATGTTCATGTAGCAGCAACAATTGACTTGGCTACAATTGTCCATAATAAAACTTTCTAGCGAGAGATTCCTATACATATTCAACAGGTTGGCCGTGAGTTCGTGGTCTTGGTTTTGAGCCCAAGCTTGGCAACTAACGCCACAAGACAAAATTTAAGAGACCCCCTTACGAGCTTCTTGGAAATGCAATCGCTGGCAGAGTGATAGACAGACAGATGGAAAAATGGAACAATAGACTGACTAGGGAGCTCCAACAAGTTGCCGATGGCTACACGAACTATATTGAGTTTTCGTAAGAATATAACCAAGTTGCATTTCAATATCAACGATATCACGGCCGCTGGTTCTGCTACTGCTACCACCTCCGGAGGCAAGCAGCAACTAGAGTTCCGACAACAATTGTGCTAACAGAACACTTGAGACAGATGAGCAAGAGTGTGAGAAAAGTGGCACTGAATCATGGATAGCCTAATTGCCGGTTGGATTGTTGCTTGTTATCATGTAAGTGGATCAGTATTAGTGGCTGGCACCAGACTAGCCACTAATACTGAAGGCTAGCCCAATGCCAGCGAAATACTGTCATTGCACTTAAACCAGCGCAAACTAGCTATTACATCACTCGGATTCGATGAGATGATGGCATGAGACGTGTGCCTAATTTTAGATGGCCAGTCAATTTGTTGCTCACTTGACTGACCGACAACAAGCTGAGTTTAGGACGGAACTAGTAGCGAGCAACAAACCAAATGAACAAACCAAAAAGAAGTGCCAATTTGCTGCTTTCTCAGTCGTCTATCTCGCTTCTCATCGTGTCGACTTTCCCTCGGTGCTTTTGTGTCAGAGTATCCACTAATCGGCTTCAGTTGTTACTAGTGGCAGTGGCGACGGCGGCGGCGGCTACATTCGAGAAATGGCTTCTCGACGAGAAATTGGGAAATTGCTAGCTGCCTGGTTGTTGGTTTTGCCATAGGAGGATGCGATGTAACCAACAGCAAACTTTCTCTCCTCAAGTCGCAAACTACTCGCAGCGCCACGTGCAGCGCCCATTTGCAAGCAATGGTTTCCCAATGGCAACAGCAGCTAGCAGCACGCGTCATCGTCGCTATCGCACTTTGCCATCAATTGAGCAGTGCGCCATTTGAGTGACTCAAATTGCAGATAGTGAGAGTTTGTCGACATGCACGAGTCTCGTTGCTTTCATTTTGGAAGAGACGAGATTTTCTCCCTTCGTTTCCTCCTCTCTCTCTCTCGCTTGTTCATTTGGAAGCCAATCGTTTGCCTAGGGAATCGCCAAGGCTTTAGAATGGCGAGGGATCGGGTTGCATGGTGATCCACTCTTTTCGACTAGTTGCCGTGGGACGAGGAACGCGACGACGGTGGTCGAATTGAATGATATAGTTGGATGAATTAGTTGCCTGCCCCATTGATGGTCGCAGATTTTCAAAGGCCAACTCGCGGACTAAAAGCGAGTTAGGGGAGGAATGATGACTAAGACGACAACCACCGCCACCACGAGAAAGATGACTAGCGATAATATGCTAGGCTCCGCAAGTGAGATTGGCCGGTGCAACTTACAAGCAACAAAGGGAGACTGCAACCACCACGACCACGACATCGACATCAACTTCCAGGAACTCAAGTGGCTCATTTCGCTCGGTGACAGGCCAACAAACGAGTGCAACCGACCGACTGACAATCTTTCCTCTCCTCTCGCTTCTAAGCTGGAGAACCATCGACTAACACTAACCAAACCATCCACTGCCGTCGCTCTAACCAGTGGCCAGTTTGAGAATTGGAGCAAAATCAATGAAGGGAACCAAAATAGAATTTATCTCAAGAGTTTGGAGGTGGAACAACAAACAACAACTCGACTACAGCTACCAAAACGACTACAACAACATTCACCGAGAAAATGCTCTCGCTCTTCCTATTGCTTTAATTCAATTCATCGCTCGGTTGCCTCACTTCCTCTCTTTTATGCTCATTGCTCCACTGCAACCACTGGCACCGCCAATATCAGCGCCGCTAATTCAATTGAAGCCGAGTTTAACCCAATTGCAAAATATAGCCCGCGGCCGGCGAGAGCGGGACCTAGCGGCGCTCGCTTGTTAGTGAACCGGTTGGCCGGTTAGCGGGGCAAAAAAGGAGGAGCAAAAAAGCAGCGCTATGGTCGCGTGAACTGAAGATTTGCCCACTGTGTGTTTGTCAGGCAAATCGTGCAGATAGCGAGAGAAAATCTCTCATTCGAGTTCGAGACAAACATGAACTCGTCGTGGTGGTGGCAGTCGTCGCAAATTTTAGTTGTCAATTGACATGCAGCAACCGGAGGCTCCAATCTGGATTAGTCCATCGCCAAGTGGTCGCCGTTGCGCTTGTTAGGGAGCAGGCTGATTGCGCCACTTCGCTTGCACAAAAACTACAATAACAACAACAACAGCAACAACCACCTCTGCCACTAAATCCTCATGGCCACGCGCGGATTTGCATCCAATGAACTAGTGCTCGACTTCTCCTCCGTTTCTCCTATCGAGTCTCAGTCAGTCAGTCGAGCGGGCGGGCGATGGGACTCACCCGCCGCTGCCTCTCTCGATTCGAATTGTCGAGGATCCTTGACAATCCGGATCGCATTCAGCTCGGATCCGCCTGTCAGCCGATGCGAAAATACCGCGCTCGAATTTCGTCATCGCTCATTGACGGATTGAAAGGAGAAAGTTTGCCAGGTTAAGAAGACGGAATGGAGAATTAGAGTGCGAGAGTATAAAGGAAAAGAAGTCGGGAATCCTATTATCAGGAAGAAACAATCAATTTACGAGTTCACTCGAGTGGAATGCCGATGAAATTTGAGTCGAGTTGGCACCACCACGCGACAGTTGGCTTCGTATTTGTTGCTGCTGCTGTCGCCGTAGGAGGAAAAGGACTTGCGAGCAAAGTTGGTTGCTCGCAAGTTTGAGTCAATGTTTTTCTTGTGAGACCTAAATTGTGAGAGGAAGAGGGAGAAACTCATTCTAAACTAGTTGCTCTTATATGAGCGATGGCCGCTCGTCGCTAGGTCCCCGGCTTGAAACTCGCGAGCAGCGAGCTGCAAGATCTATTTCGATATCGATTGTGATAGTTTGGATGTTCTTGTTGTTATTAATAGTGTTCGTTTTAGTATTAGTTTCATGTCATTCAATGAGCTTGTGGAAAAGGACTTAGTAGTAGTAGTAGTCGCTTGTGTCCACTAACGCTAAACTGATTCCGATTTAGATTTGGATCTAAAAATGCTATGCGGCGGCGGTAACGGTAGCTCAAAGGATCAAATCTACTCCACATTCTTGGCTCCCAAACCAGTCCACTAAACCAGTCCACTCCAAACGGAAGCTGGCAATCTTTTCAGCTGACCAGTCGGCTGATTTGCCGCAATCCAAGTCGATTGAGTGGACCCGACTGTGTTGCTCTTGAACTGCCAGCGGCTCAGTTGTTAGTTACGCTGCTCATATAGGCAGCTTCTCGGGGATTAACCTCGATCTTTTGTGTGCTAGTCCTAATCTGCTCAAGTTTGGAGTGGCCAGCGTATCTGGGCGACAGGTGGCCCTAATGGCTAGCCCCCGAAACTGGACTGTGTAAACAAACACTCTTTCTATCTATAATTGGAAAGAAGAATGCTTTATTTGGGATCCAAATCAAGAAGCAAGTGGCCGGCAAATTCGGGTCCTAATGTCAGCGAGCATCTGGCGCCATTCACGGCAGCTGCCGCCCTTTTTCCTCGCCTTGAAAACCAACTAATCCAAACTAAACTAAACTAAAAGATCATCAGGCGACACAGATTGAGGCATCAGTTACGTGAATCGCTGGAATAATAGTGTGACAAGGAATAGAACACGTGTAAAATATACAGAGATATCAGTTCTCCCACTGGGAGCACTCCGTTTCCGCTCATTATTCCTCTCCGTTTTATTCCAGTCAAAATGATGAGCTAGCATAAGAGGGGAGATTTTGTTGGGGTAGATAGCAGCGATGGCAACGTAAGCAAAAGGTATGCTTATAGTTGTAATATAATATATTTATTTATACATGACCATCCAACTTTTCCCTCCTTCGCCTGGCTTTTGGTTTAGTTTCCGGTTCGGGGAAAGGGAGATTTCACTCGCGATTGCTGGACCTACTTCCGGTTCTCGCTGGTTCACACTGATTCAGCAGCTAAGAGCTGCTCGTAATGTTGTAAAATGCAATGTAAAGAGTCAGTTGCACGAGCTGATTCCTGCCCGACTGCTGGTGGGCTTCATTCACTCAAGTGGCCCTCCATGTGGCTAGCAGTCACTTTGGCTGCAACGCCAACTTTGAGAGTCCCAGGAGAGTTCTGGTTTTTGGGCTGATCGTTGAGCAACAAGCCCTAAAGTCTCATTAGGGCGCCACTCTCTAGCCGGCAAAAATTTGCTCCTCCTATCCACCGACTAAAACCACTTTCCTCCTTCCCCCGAACTGATCCGATATCCTTAGCCAACTCGCGTGCAAAGTAGCAGTAGGAATCAAACTCGAGTTTTGGTTCTTCTAACCAGAACTTGAACGCCACTTCCGCCTCCAACTACAGCGACGACGACGACGACGACGACGACGACATCAACAACGACTAGCTGCCATTAGCAGGCGACCGGAACTCTTGCTCATTTCCATCCATCAGCCAACAGGGCGATCCTCGTCGTCGCCGACTACGATGATGACTGTGGCGGCCGCGCCACCGCCAACTTCAACGACACAACGCCACCGGAAATCTTCAGGAACGAGCGAGGTTTAGTTCAGTTTAGTTGTGTGAGAATGGTGAGCAAGTAGAAAGAGAGAGAGAGAGAGCAAACATGCAGTTTGTTGGCTGCTCTTATGGGAACAGATGAATAGGGAGAAGAAACAAAATAGTTGCTAGCTGCTGGTTACATAACCGACGAGCGCGTGTTTCTTGCGGCTAGTGCGAGCGGCGCTCTCTCTCTTTTTAGCCATTGTTCTCATGGTAGTCAGATCTTCTAGTTTGCCTACACACAATTCCCTTATCGTCCTCCATCTTCCATTCATCTATTCTCTTGAATTTTGGCCACCCGTTATTTGCGAGCCAACAGAACCAAAAATCAACTCTCACCAAGCATCATGCAAATGGCGCCACGAAGTGCAAATTTAGTCGCGTGCAAATGGAAATGCAAATATCTCTCGCCCAGTCGGCGGTTACTTTTTCTTGGATGCACGACGAGAAGTGGACTATCAAAAATGGCCGACTTGCGGCGCGTCAAAACAAACACTCGCCGCGGAAATGAGGCGCAACGCCGCCGACCATCACGGCAACCACGACGTCTACGAGGAGCATGATTTCGGATTCAGTTTCGTGTAGTCGTCATCGTGGTGAAGTAGCGGTGGCTGCGCCGGCGGCGGCCGAGGTAGCGCCACTGAGAAGGATGTATCCTATCGCTGCGATACCGTATGAGTCATCGGGTGCATAGGGTCGCTGCAGTATGAGTGCGGTGGTAGTTAGGCGCATTTGGCAGTCATTGTGCGGCGAAACCAGGAACTAATTGAATGGCGCGCACTTTGTAGCAACCCGACCACTTGGTTCGGATGCTTTGGGCCGGTTAGCATTGTTGTGCAACAGCAGTAGCAGCAACAAAAGCAACGTCGTGCCGCTTGTTGTTGTTGTTGTTAATGATGAAGGGCGACTGCATCACCGTGAAGCAAAAGCAGAGCCTTGTTATGGGGTGGCCAATGTTTTGGTTGTCGTTTTGCTGTGTTTGTAACGCCGGCGCAAATTGAGCCGACGACAACGCCGCCGACGTCGTCGTCCACTGGCTGGTTGCCCATGCCAATGATGCCGCCATCATTATTATTGATTATCGCAATCGATAGTCGCCACCAAATGGAGCCGGTCCATTTTGGGCTCACTCCATGAACTTGTATCGCGCGCGCGAGTTGCTCAGTTGGATTAGACCGACACGACGACCTAGCGTCGAAACGGCGCTAATCAAGCCGACAACCACTTTCAGCTCTCGGCTCTCGCCGATTGGCTGGCTCTCTTCAAGCGTGAACTTGCTCAATGGTTCAGCTTGATCTTTGTTTCGTGACGCCGACATCCGGTTGTCGTCGGTAACAAAGTTTGTAGCAGCCAATTGAATGAGGACTCGCCTCGCGGGGATGATCAATGGCATCACCATTGAGATTGGCGATGAGAGACGACGATCGGCTGGCAAAAACACTTGCTGTTGCTGCTTCTGGTGGCGATGTGCACTTGCTCTCGCCGACTTCCGGTTGGCGCTTCTTTTTATGGCACTTGAAGGAGCGTAAACTTTCGAGTGCTTGGGTCGGCGGCGTGTCTAATGGCTTGCAAATTTTTCATCAGTTGCCACGTCGGGAGTTGCTCCAAGTTTTGGTCGTTTCATTCATTCTGACGAAGGATTGAAAGGAAGTGATTGCTGCTGCTTCTTCTTCTTCCGTTAGATTGAGATCCCTAATTTCATTCAGCGCAACTCGAGAGCGTTGCGCCGGAAGGGGGTGGATTATATGATATAGCGACGCAAGTGAGACTAGGCTCAGGCTAACTGCGGGGTAAAAGGTTTGCTTTTAAGTAAAACTAATTCAATCTAAAAGTGAGAGGCTCTCCTGATTTCAGGCATTCATCTCGACACTAGATGGATGCCATCAACTCGAACTGATCAATGAACGAACGATTGAATGAATGAATGGTCTGCCTCTGGATTCATTGAGAGATTTGCTGGCAGCAAATTTGCAGATTTAGAACCAGCAGTGGGGCCATTAATGTGGCCAACTCGGCCAGTGGGTGGGATAGGCCAACATTCGTGTGGATGGCCAATAAATCTAAATAAAACGTAACATCGACGGCAATGGTGGTGGTGGTGGTGGTGGTTGTCGGTTTGGCGCTGAAAAGGCCAGCATGAGAAGTGGCGAGCGAAACTGCCGATTGATTGCTCATAGAATTAGTCCACTAGCAAGAGCGGAGAGAGAGAGAGAGAGAGAGACTGTTGCATCATCCAACTTGCGTCACACTCGATGCTTGTCGTCGTCGTCGTCGCCGTTGTCGGGCGCTTCCTGTTTTCTTTACAACAATTGCTCTGTTGTCGACAGCAACCGAGAGTCAAAATTTGCGCTCTGTTACTTGCTGTTGGGTAGATTGCAGTTGTAGCTTTTGCCGCCACTCTAAACGACTGCTTGTTACGTATACCACAGAATAACGCCAGAGTCAATGTTGGCCGCGACCGACGATGACTCATCGCCAGCATCTAGTGGCGTTTTTAGCTCCGGGTCCATAGCGACTGACCAGTCGCTTTAGGTTGGCTGTATGTGGTGCGACCACTATGGCGACTATTAAGGCGTAACCTTAATTTCAGTGGCCAGAGAAGGAGTGGGTCGCTTGTTGTCTCTGTTCGGGTGATTTAAGTTCGTTTGTTGTCTATGGTTTTGTATTCGCTTACCAACTCATTGAATTACTCCAACTTACCAACGTCCCTCCGCTCGACTCACTTACCTCCGCTCGTAGTGAGTCTTCGTGGTAACTGGTTCAAATTGACGAGAAGAGAGAGGGAGAGAGAGATTGAAATAACAAAGAGCTGGAGATGACTGATCGATTCGCGGCCAATTCATCATAATCAGAGAGTACACTTTGAGATAAACTTACCAGGAGACGGTTCGCTCTCGCGACTTTCGCACGTCACATGCAATCTATTATCAAATTGGCAACCTGCATTTAGACTGGCGCCGCCTCATTGTTGGGTTAACTGGAGGAGGAGGAGAGCAGAGCAAGTGGCGTTGAAAATTTAGCTCATTCCAAGCCAATCGGTCATTCTCAGGGGCGTCAAGTTGACTAGACCCGTAGACTTTCTATATGCACTAAATTTAGACGGCCATTATAGCCAAGAGCAAACAAACAAACGAAACACCATCGCCAACTTCTCGGGATCGAGCATTTGGTTCGATGGCTCGAGCCGCTGGTGCATTCTATTCTGCTTTAACCCACTGGCCAAACTGAACATACGGCCAAAAAGAAGTCTAGTCCTAGAAACTCGCTACGTAGCCTTAGGGTGTTATTTAGATGAGCAGCAAGCGGAAGTCGGGCGCCGCCGCCGCCAGCACCAAAGCGAGCAGCTGACACTTAAATTGGTCCAGCCAACTAATTTTGGGCCCCACTAACACTTGCAGGCTGCTCCATTTTGCCACCAACAGCAGGCAGCTAGATTTAACTGTCGCCTGTGAGGATGTCGGCGGTTGATCCATCACCGGAAAGTTGTGGCGTTAAATCCTCGAGCCAATTTGGCGGTGTCGCTGGGCTAGGCGGCGTTAGTTTGTGTGTAAACGTGTGTTCACCTCAAGTGGCGTTGCATGCTGCAACCACTGAGCCAACTTTACCGCTACTCTCCGTGCAAATTTCATGAAAATGCCGCTCCTGCTGCCACTACCGCTACGGCTGTTCATCATAATGAGATCCAGTTGCCAATCTCCGGTCGGCAGCAGGTTGGTGGAGGATCGAATGACCAGCTACCGTGTGGCCATCAAAATAGAGCTGACGTTTGCGACTCTCGTTGACGATCCGCATTGGAAAGTAGGGGAACTAGGTACCGGTTGCACCGGCGAGGACGACACCGGCTACGAGCACGATCACGATGACGAGTCATGAAATTGACAAACAAGCGCAACTATGGAAACGCCACTTGCTCTAGCAAAGTTGTAAGTTACACTTGCAAGTTAGATAAAGCAGGCAACTATAGTCACTACAAAAGCGACAAACGACAACCGAGGCTGAGGAGCGCAGAGATTGAAGAAAATTCTTTGCTTTAGTTGGTGGCAACAGGAAGTCCGAGACAAAAGCACAGCGGCGGTAGTGGTTTCATGAAATAAGCGTAGAGAGTGACTAATTCAATTACGATGGACTTTGGTTGGCCTGCTCACACATCTTCTCAGCCAGTAGAATTACCAGCTGACAAACAAACCTGTGCCCGGCGTTTGGGGTTCCATCCGATCCAAGTCGATGGAAGCGGCGGCGCAGCAGTAGCAGTTTCAGTGGTAGTGGTGGCGCCGATTTCTGGTATGGTGTCGCATGATTCGTTTCCGATTGAACCCAAATCCGCATTATACACCAATGGAGTTGCCGACAATGCAGATTTGAAAGCTCTATTTGCTGTTGGAAATGACACCGACAATATGGAAGCGAGAGCTCAAAGAGCAAGTCCATCGACATTGACTATTGGCAACTCTAGTAACCGACAGTTGACACGCAATTTGGGCGGCAATATTGGTGGTGGTGGTTGTAGAAGCAAACAGATTTTCTCCAACGATGAGTCATGGGCAGTTTTTTAAACAACAGGCGCATAGCGACTTTTGCGCTAGGCGCGGTGCTGCTGTTTGCAGCAGCGGCAGCGGCGTTGCACTGGCGTTGCCTTGTGTGTGGTCGCCAAAACTAGTGCTCTTATTGTTGACGCCGCCACTAACTCTCGCTTCCGGAACCAGCACGACGCCGCCAGAGTCGCTGTTGTCCAACTCGGTGGCTTACAAATGATGCCAAGTGAGTGAGCGAGCAAGCAAGCAAAGGAGCGCAGTTGGCAGTGTCAAGCTAGTGGCACCAAGCTAGCGCACTATGTGTGTGTGTGTGTGTGTGCAAGCGGGTGAGTGAGTGAGAAGTGCGTTGCGCGCCCACCGAAGGCTAGTAAACTCTCACTCACTCTCGGCTGACTCCTATACGTCGGCTGACCCTCTATCTCTTTTTCTATGCGATTCGAGTCGTCGTTTCTGTGTGGCAGCGGCGGCGTCCCTTGTAAGCCTAGCCCCATTGCGAATGAGTTAGCGAGTGAGTCACACTGCGCGTCGTCAGTGTGACTCACTCAGGCCATTGAGTTTGCGTGTATGGTGTATGAGTGTGTGTGTGTGTGTGTGTGCGGCTGTGTGTGTGCGGCTGTCAAGCTACAGAATTCAGGTGGGGGAAAAAATTGCTATGGCTAGAGCTTTCAAGAAGGGGGGTCGCAAAACCGAATTCCTGCGGAGGGGGGGAAAAAGTTGCGTGTTCCAGCATAATGAAGAGGGGTAGGCATACAAGAAACGAAAAATCGAACTAACACCACCAATAAGGCGCATTAGCTTTAGGGTTTTGGAGTTGGATTTGGTTTAGTTAAGTTTCAGCCGCAAGCGGCTACCACCAATAAACAACAGTCGATGTATTGCATCAAACGAGCTAAGTACTGATTCTTCTAAACAGGTTACAAGGCCAAACGTTTGTCGCCAAGATGGCCGAACGAAGGCATCACCTAAATTTAAACCTTAATACACATCAAAGAACAAATGGAACAACACCGGCCTCAACTACAAGCAAACCACTAAGTCCCGCCGGCGACTCATTGCCATCGCAAATAATTCCACACTTATTCGTTGGAGATCTCGAACAAACTAATAGGGAAACATTGAATCGTTTAAATATAAGTTACATTCTAAGCTTAGGATTACTGCCAATTATATCAACAACTAGCACACAATGTAGTAGTAACACATCGCCAAATCATAAAGCGGTCGCCACGACACCAACGGGCAGGCATAATAATAGTAATAATACGAGCGGTCAAGTTACTAAAAATCATAATCACAATTATCAACATCTTAATCATCGGCATCATCATCAGCATAACAAAACAACTAGTACTAGTCCACACCATCAACAACATAATCATTCCTCGTCAACTAGCTCCACCACAACAACAACAACAGCAACAACACCCACAGCAACAACTCCAACTTCAACCCAAGCACCCCAAATGCCATCGCAAAATTCTAGCAGGGATTTTAAGATTAAAATTAGAACAAGTGAACAGGTGGTTAGTTCGAAGAGAATAGCTGGCACTTGTTCCAAACCAACCACCTCAACGCCAACAACTGCAATTAGTAGCCCCCTAGTAGAAACGCCAACTACAACGCCACCCACACTGGCGGCGGCAACACCATCATCAACGACAACAACAACAACAATCACTACAACAGGTGGCTTACGCAACGGCGGCTTGCATGGCGATGAGAACAAGGTAGTCAAGTTGGCTAGATATATCCATTGTAAATGTATTAATATTGCCGATAATTCGGAGCAAATTCTACACAAATTCTTCGACGAAGCTCATCAATTTATAGATGAGGCGCGAAGAAAGAAGAGCAACATTCTAGTTCATTGTTTGGCCGGAATTTCTAGGTCGCCCACCATTGCAATTGCCTATATAATGCGAGTTAATTCACTTAGATTACAAGAAGCCTACAATTTAGTTAAACAATGTAGACCACAGATTGATCCAAATTTAAACTTTATGGGCCAGCTAATGTTGTATGATAAAACACTTAAGCAAAATAATGGTGTTGTTAACATTAGTCCAAGTCCAACAACTATGATAATTCCAATGAATTTGAATGAGACAAACGGCAAGACAATATGCAATCACGATCCCGACTTTAGTAGCCACAATCACCAAAGCCCTAGAAAGCAGCAGCATCAATGCCAAGGCAATGGTGAGAATTTTGCGGTTGAAATGATTAAATAAAAACTATGTTGGTATCTTTCATCCATGACTATAATATTTCCGTAAGACTGTAAATTTTATACACTCATATCTTGGCGTTTGTTTTCTCTTTTTTCAATTATATTTTGCTTATCTTATCTCATCTAATTCCTAGAGGACCATGACAAAACAAGTGATTGGGATTAACCCGTGAAGGCAACCAATAATATGAGTGGTACAGTGTAGTTTGCCATTCATGATTGGATTCACTCTTTAACTTACACGCAGCAACCGGGACCACGGCAGTAGAAGCAGCAGGTGAACACGAGCAGCTGACGTTGCATTGTTTACATTCCGTTTGGCATTGATTTCCCATCTGATTTCAACTCAAACTCTGACTTATTAGAACAAGTCCCTTGAACTACTCCTACAGCCCATCTCTACAAATAAAAGCACTTAATCATGCCCTTCAGTGATCTTTTTAAATCAAAGGAGGAACTCGAAAAGGAGCAACAGCGTTTGCAGAAAAAAGAGCTACGTGATGCAAATCGATCGGTTGAAAGGATCCAAGCTGATCTGGATCGCCAGGAGGCGGAACTCGAGAAACAGATTAAAATTGCAGCAAAGAAGAACGATACTGATCTTGCAAAGACTCTTGCAAAACAATTGATAAAAGTGAGAACCGAGAAAACTCGCGCAGTGGGTGCAAAATCTAAGATAAGCTCTATTGCTAGTCATGCAAGTACAATCCAGACAAATGCAAAGCTTGCTCAAGCTATGGCCACTTCAGCTTCGGCCATGGCCAAGGTGAATCAGCAACTCAAACCTGAGGAGGTGATGAAACAAATGAACGACTTCCAGGCCGAGACCACCAAGATGGATATGAAGGATAGCATGATGGAGGATATGTTTGATGAGCTCTTTGAGGGCGAAGACGAGGAGGCTGATGAGTTGATGAATCAAGTATTAAGTGAGTTATCCATTGAAACTAGTGAGACTTTGTCTAAATTACCGGGGACAAGCAAAAATCCCATTGCAACTACAAGCAAAGCTACTGATCAAACTAAACTGGCCGGTCCAGCCTCAAAGGTCAAGGATAATCATTGATATTTATCATCTATTAACCCATATTTTAAATTGAGCTTGAATCCTACAAGTGTTGCCACTGTCGATAGCCAACAGATGAGATAATTCTGTGAATCTTTATGCGACTCCATAAACTCACTAGTCTTGCAAGGGTGCACCATATAGAAGGGACGGAATAGAAGTGGATGCTCGACTTGATTAATTGTTTGTTCCGTTGTACCTGGCAATATTTTGAGCTCATTAACACTTAATGGATTACCAGCTTGATCACTGATACATAAATAAAATACTGGAACTCCGTAACTTTCACTAAAAATCACATTGTATTCGTAGTTCAGTAGTTTATCCTGCACAACTTTTTGCTCATTCTTAACGAGCATCAACTGCAATTTCTCGATATCCACATCCTGAGCTGGTAACGCTAATTTTGGTCGATAGTCTTTGTCGACTAGTTGCCATTGATCACAAATATCGTTTGATATGGCAAGAAATTTGAAACATTGTTGATAAAATTGAGATTTTGTCAAACTCATCGTCGTCTTGGGGGATGTGGTGAAGTGTTTGTTTTCATTTTTGAGTGAACGTCATCCACAGTTAGAAAAAACGTGTGCGATCGCGAACTCGGATCGTAGTCAACATATTCATTCAGATTTCTGTCAAATCTTTAATTTGTGACGAAACGAACTCTCTCAAGGATTCATAATACAATCTCAATTATATTAAACAGATAAAGACGATAGTCTTAAATTTGCGGGTGATAGCCACAGAATAACTACAATTTCGACACAAGTTGGCTTTCGTGCACGACCATGTTTGAGGTAATGTCTCGCAGTCCCTGGCATCCTGAGAGTTTCATTGTGAGCTCAAGTTCATCTCTTAGTATTCTGAGCACATCGCCAACTCCCTTGCCGCCCTCACAAGCAAGTCCCCATAGAATTGGTCGACCTACAAAGACCATCTTGGCACCTAGTGCGAGACACTTGAAGGCATCAGCACCTGTTCGGATGCCACCGTCGATGAATATTGGAACCCTTCCGTTGACTGTACGAGAGATTCCACCCAAGACCTCAATTGTTGCCGGTGTGCCATCTAGCTGACGCCCGCCGTGATTAGAAACAACTATTCCACTTGCACCGTAATCTACAGCTAGAACACTATCCTCAGGTGTGAGTAAGCCCTTGACCAATATCGGCAACTTGCTAACTTCACGCAACCAAGCAACATCTGACCACTTGATTGAAGCATCGATGTACTCTAAATTTTGCAACCCTTGAGCCGACGTTTGGTCAAAGTTCTCACAAAACCCAGCTGCAACTTTGAAGTTATTGCGAATATCTCGTCGTCTAGTCCCAAATTTAGGAGCATCAACAGTTAATACTATAGCTTTAAAGCCAGCTTTCTCCGCTCTTTGGATTAACTTCAATGACTCGGATCTATCTGTGAAAAGGTATAGCTGAAACCATTTAATCAAATGAGGAAACTTGTTCGCTAAGTCCTCAATCTTTGTTGTCGACAAGGTGCTGAGCGTCATGATTGATCCAATCTGAGAGACACCTTGCGCTGTGCCTAGCTCTCCTTCTGGATGGGCTAATTTATGCATCGCTGTTGGACTAGCTCCAATGGGACAAGATACTTCATCACCGAACACTTCCAAGCTCATGTCTATCTTGGATACATCCCTCAAGAATCTTGGTAGAATCCGCCATCTCTTGAAGGCATCTTTATTTTCTCTCAAAGTGACTTCTTGGTCAGCGCCACTTCGATAGTAGTCTAGGGCATTCTGAGATAACTTTGTAAATGCCTCTTCTTCGTAATCGTCAACACAAATACGCTTTGTCATCTTGCTATTGAAAATAGTATAAACTTTGCAGTATCATAATACAAGCAAATAGGTTAAAAAGTACATCACAAAACCGAACCAGATCTTCGATTAGAATCTGATCGCTGGCTTTGGCTTATCAAGATGGCTCAAGTTGGCAAGCTAGGTCATCCAAGTTGACTTCGACTCGTCGACGACTTTGACATCGAGATTGATCTTGGCACTAGTCTGTCTAGAGGATTCAAATTGGCGCAACTGACAAGTTATTTAGTTGATTAGTTAGTCTTGCTAACTTTATTACTCATAATCTTTAACATATCATTGTAGGGATATTCTGAAATGCATCAACAGATTCATAGTGTATTTGTATGTCCAGTGTGTATTTCAGTAGTAGTTGTTATAATGATAATTTTGATAATACAACATCTAGCATATGGCGTTTGTTTACTGACTCTTGACTCGTCGTCACTCCAAACCACTGAAACGGAACTCATTCATAATAATCATGTGAATATTAGAATTGATATAGTACTAGTCACAATGTTATTGTTTCTCTCTGTTGGGTGATTACTCATGAATTGATGAGCTATGGCGAGATAATTGATCATAATGTTGTTTTTACCGATGATGATGATGACACTAATAATAATAATGAAAGAAAAAACAATCTCAGACTCTGGAGGTCAATGGTTTTTGGGCAATGCGAAATCTCTATTAGGTATCGCAATTATGGCAACTAGTGGTCGTCAGCGTCCATAGAGTTTTCTGAACAATCCTCGAGCTCGCCCTTGTAGTCGATGTAATGCTTGTCTGTTTCCCAGAGTCTCAAGTTGACCATGGTAGTTGTGTGTGGAAGTAGTTTTGCAATTTTGTTCCACATGTAAATGGCCATGTTTTCAGCTGTCGCCACCATACCCGAGGTTTCAAAGTATTCAATGTCCTGATCGATGCGCATATGGTCTATAGGCTCAATGACCATTGACATGATATCGCGAAGTTCCATGAGATTGATCACCATGCCTGTGGTTCTATCGACAGGTCCTTTGACAGTAACCTCGACTTTATAGTTGTGACCATGGCCATTTGGATTGTTGCACTTTCCAAACAGAGTTCTATTAGTTTCGTCATCTAAACTTGGGTTGTGAACTCTGTGGCCTGCGCAAAAAGTTTCGCACCTAGTCAAGTATGCAATTGGTGTGTTGCGTCTCTTTGGCAAAATAGGATGATCCGAGGTGGCAGAACCAATAGAGGAGTTTGGTGAATCCATTGCGGTTTTCTTTGTTTGTTGTTGTTGAGATATCTTCGAAATTGATATCAATATTCGAGTGATATTGAAATATGATTATGTAATTGTTTTGGTCTAATCTCTTGTTTTTGTTATCGAGATTGCTTATTGATATATCGTTTGTTATTCGAGATCCAAAGGTATGGTTATGGGGCAATAAGTAATTGTGTTAAATTTTCAACTTTTTGTTTCTTATTCATTGACTTGTAAACTTTGAATGAGTAGTAATTAGTTGAAGTAGAATTGATGTTCACTTGTTTCACGCTTATATTTGGACTAGTCTTGGTTATCCTGGATTGAATATCAAATAAAGTGAGGGTATCAGTTATATTGTTGCCTTTACTTGCCAAATGTTATGTCCGGTTATCGTGTAGTTCTGAGTGGCCTAGTGATACTTGTACTCTTATCTCATCATCCTGAGCACTTTTTCTCGTTATCCTCTGCAGTCTGTGACGCTTAAACGGTGAT
This sequence comes from Aculops lycopersici, assembly GCA_015350385.1. Classification (NCBI taxonomy): domain Eukaryota; kingdom Metazoa; phylum Arthropoda; class Arachnida; order Trombidiformes; family Eriophyidae; genus Aculops; species Aculops lycopersici. Next base: position 10,187,227 of record WNKI01000002.1, on the reverse strand, counting down.
CAAGTTAATTGATACCGACAAACGTTGCCTGCTCAGCCTAGATTGCTATTGCTTTAATGGCTGCTTGACCTACTGTTACTGAGATTTTGGTGCAGACAAATGCAAATATAAACAACTTAGGGCTAACAAAGGAAGACAATCTAATAAATGTGAGGTATCTAATATTTGGTTACGACGGCTTCTAGAGAAATTAGCAGTTAGATTTCTTTCAAATTAATCTGATGATTTCTTCAAGCAGCTAGTGAGTCATTTATCTCATTTGAACAGAATATTAATGTGCCCAGATGGAAGGTATTCAAAATTCTATTGATGTGATTGATTGATTGCTAGTGCAAGAATAGTAATTCAACTCTCTAGCAACAACCATGCTAGGTTTTTCAGAGCCTAATATACCTCGGTACGCGCAAGTTTTTCGAACTGTGTTAGCGAAATGGATGTCCTAATTTAGTATGGAAATCGTGCGGAAAGCTGAGTCAACTATTTTGAAACCCTTGCAATTACTAAAAAGCGAAACTTTCTTGAAGCAACGTGAACGCCACAACAAAACAAACGCACCACAACAATCGCTTATCTAAAATCCTGCAGGTTAAATCCTATTTCGTATTTGGCCGCAAAACATGCCCAAGTTTCCTGCCAGAATCTTTACATTGCGCTGTTGGCCAGTCGCCAGTGGAAGCCCTGGTTGCTGGCTGTCTGGCTTGCTGCAAGGCAACGCAAGGCCTGCGGCATTGGCAAAGATGAGGAGAGAATTTGCGAATGATATTTTCCGACGATGTTCCGAATTTTATACACTTTACACTTTTAAGGTCGGCAGTTTGAATTTTGATCGGAAATTTTGATCTTTATTACTTTATTGCATCAATTTGTATATTCAAGCAACACATTGCCTTTAAAGCCAAATAGAAGTCGGGGTGGTGGAGGGGCCGGTAAATATCGTCAACGTCATCAAACTAATCAACATCTTGGAGGTATGGACGGTCTCGATATTGATCTGGTTGAAAGTATCGCACCAACTAGTAGCGCTGCAAACCCCTCAGACTCCCGCAGAAATCGACATGCAACGAACAATCGAAAGGTTAACCTGACTCATTTGTTAAATTATAAGCTAGAACGCCAACCAAGGCGACGTTACAAGTCAAATTCATCATCACAAGGCGACAACTCAGGTGGTAGAGGTGGAAATAGTGGTCATCATCATCATCATGTCCACCACAACCGGGTCGGCGGGAGCGGAGGTTCAACTCAATTCCGTGATCCAGGTATAGCGCACAAATTTAGCAAACAACAATTCCTCCAAGCAAACTGTCAGTTTGTTGTCCTCGATGGTCATGATTATTCAGTTCATAAGGCAGATCCAGATTGGCCGGTAGATTGGGATTGTATAGAAGAAGTGAGATTTAAGCAAATCGCCAGCTCGGAGACAACCTGTCCTATATGTCTGGAACCTCCAATTGCTGCCAAAATAACCCGCTGTGGTCATATTTATTGTTGGACTTGCATGCTACACTATCTATCTCTAAGTGATGAGAAATGTCGCCAATGTCCAATCTGTTTTGAGTTTGTTTATAGAAACGATCTTAGAAGCGTAGTTTCTCACTCATTCACTAATTATTCAGTAGATGAAGAGATAGTAATGCGTCTTATGATAAGAAAGAAGGGATGCGTCGAAGTTGAACCATACAAATATAACCACCACCACCAGCAGGAGCATCTGCAAAGCAATCAATTACATGAAATGACCGAGGAGCCAAACTTAGTTGCTGGCTGCTCAGGAGCAGACCAACCGTATTTGTCACAGGCAAATCTTGTTATTGTTGACCCACAGACAGTTAACTCAAATATCACACAAAGAGAACGCAACGAGTTGCAATTCAAGTTGAGCACAGATAGAGATGAACCTGAAGTATGTTTTATAGAGCAAGCTTTAGATGCTTTAGAGAAGCGAATCGAGAAACTCAAACAGACTCATCTATCCCCCTCAGCAAGTGGCAATGCAAAGTTCAAATTTCGTGATACAAACTCTCCCTCTATGCAACCTCATTCGAGGACCAACAACGTTGAAGACTCGAAGACTTATTTGTTTTATCAGTGTTCCGACGGGCAGCACATATATTTGAATCCATTTAGCACCAAGATACTCTGTCACGAGTATGAAAGTTTAGAAAATAGTCCACTAGAGATTAGGGCCAAGATTTTGCAAATGGACTGGGTATCAATGAGCGAAGCTTGGAGAAGACGTTTTAGGTATCTAGAGCACCTCCCGTTAACTTGCGAATTCCGTTTGATTGAGATAGACTTCGAAAAGTCCAATTTAGTATCTCAAGAAACATTAAGCGTATTTAATGATCAAATATTGAAACGTAGACAAGAAAGAGACCGACGACGTCGCGAAGAAAGAAAGAGAGAAAAGATAATTCAAGTAGAGCAGAATAGACGAATCTACGGCATACAACCTTCCCTCAAGATTAATCTGGACAACACTGAGCAGTTTCCCTCTGTATCTGATGAGAGGTACTTGGGATTGACCCAACCTAGGAATCAAGGTCGCACTGACGATTACATCTCCTCGGACGAGGATGAAGAGAACGGGACGCGCGAAGCTAGGGCCACCACTAACGCAGTTGTTGCTCAACCAATAACTGATGTAGTGCAACCTGAAAACGAGCTTCAAGCAAAACCAGATCCTATTGTTGCTGATGTTACCTTGTCCTTTGCCGAAATTCAATTGCAAGAAGCTGCTAAGGAGGCAGCGGCGGCCAAGACTGAGCAAAAGAGTAAAAATAATCCTGCGGTGTCAGGTGGTTGGGGTAGGAAGAACACATCTGCCCAGGGTGGCCGCTTAGCTAGTGCATCTACAGGTGGCGGAAACGGAAGTGGCGGCTCATTCGCTAAACTACTAGAAGATGCCAAGACCAGCCAGAAAACATGGACTCGTAATGCCTCTGCACCCAAGGTTCAGTCGTTTGCGGCACCACGGGCAAGCAATCCTATGGCTCACCTAAATTCTAGCCAACGATCTAGAAAGCCAACGGATCCATCAAATCCCTTTGAAGGCGACGATGACGACGGTGGAGAGGAACTCCGGGCACCCCCTTGCAACTTTACCATAAGCGATTTTATGGACATGAACGTCAAGTCAGGCAAAAAGAATGGCAAATCGAAGAAGAATTGATATGGCGATGGTGCCTCCAAGATATCTGCAAATTTTGCCATCCCAAAGGTGCACATTAAATCGACTAGCTTCCTCTGTTCCGTCTAACCCATTAGGTTTAATTTGCTTTACCTCGATCTAAACGGCACAATTGAATTGAAGGAAAGCTATGAAATTTATTAATCTGTGATCCTCCAAGTATCTTTCGATCTTTGAATGGTTCAAGATAAAAAAAGTAGATCCCTACATGTTACTAAGAAGAGCGCACCTACAGGCGGTGAACTTGGATTGCCTCTTTACCTGTATATCGATGTAGCGGATCGCTCACCTTTCTCTGCGTTAACTTTGCCAGGGCGCGCGAGTATTTGATCATTCTCCGATTAAATGGTCGAGTAGAGGAGCTGATTTACATAGTTGATTTTGAAAATCAGTTGGAAGTGCACTCGAGACTTGGAGTTCACCACTCGATGGTCAGAACAATGAATTATTCAATCCGCTATCAGGCGACGTGGGCATCACACTATGTGGAGCTGATATGAATGGGAAAAATGGATCCATCTTGAATCCTAACGTTTCACTTTCTTTCTAGACGTTGTCGTCGTCGTCGTCACCGCAGTCGTCCTAGCTGGTGGCGCTAAGATCAACTCCTAGGTCTTGAGACAGTGGGTAATCAAGTGAGCCGATTGGTAGTGGTAGTGGTGGTTTAAGGGGGTTGCACACACGCTTCGAGAAAAAGGCAGCCAATGATTGTGGGCACAGGTGAGCCAAATCGGCGTCTGTATTTTCGACACTTGCTTACACGGCTAGCTAACCAACCAGCGCCAATCTGTTGCGCTCTCTCTCTCTCTCTCTCTCTCTCTNTCTGCTNTCGCTNNCNNTCTCTCT
>WNKI01000002.1:10166197-10183171 GCA_015350385.1 Aculops lycopersici | reverse complement strand
ACGTACGTACGTACGTACTCGTCGTACGTACTCGTACTACGTCTACTCGTCTCTCTACTCTCTCGTCTCTCTCTCTCTCTCTCTCTCTCTCTCTCTCTCTCTCTCTCTCTCTCTCTCTCTCTCTCTCTCTCTCTCTCTCTCTCTCTCTCTCTCTCTCTCTCTCTCTCTCTCTCTCTCTCTCTCTCTCTCTCTCTCTCTCTCTATCCCTTTCTATCTAGTGCGACGAGAGAGCCACTTGTAAACTCGCAATTGTTTCCACCTTAACTTTGGTCCGTTCATTCGACTAGAAAATAACTGGCTAAGCATTTTCTCTTACTCTCCTTCTTTTTCTTTAGCCAGGTAACATTTTGCGCGAGTTTCGCTTACTCAACCTCCTGACGAGCTTTGCCTTTCTCGTTCTCTCTGGTCGGTATAAGTCTCAGCGCGCGTTTGTCTCTTGCTCTCTACCTAATGCCACCTCACAGCGTGACGAGATGGAATAGAAGAGAGCCTTTGGATCTTTGGTAGCGCTGATCGTGTCAATACCATTCGACTTTAACTAGTGTTTGTATAACGAGCAACTGTCTGCCTTTTGGCTTTGTCTTTGTCGTCGTCTTTGCCTTGCTCAACAGTGGAGTTGGTTGACTGTTCGTTTCGCTCTCGAAATCAGCAACCTGTTACAATAATACACCACCGCTTTAGTCTACTCGTCAGCGTTGCAATTTCTCTCCGCTGATATTGTCATAGTCGATGGGATTGGACAGTAACTTTAGTAGCTTTAGCTGAAGCAGCAGCAGCAGCAGCAGTTTGACTTTGCACAGCAGTTGGTCGCCGGTCCATCCGCTAGTCCGTCCGATCATTTCCGGCCTCGACGAGAGACGCTAACAACAGGGATTAGAGGGCGAGCGAGCGAGCTGACAAGTGAGAGGATTATGGAATAGTGGTAAGAAGTAGTCGAGTGAGAGCAGGAGCAAACACGATTCGAATTTATCGGATGACATCAGACCGGTGCGCCATTTGAGTCTGTGATTTGGATTTGAACGAATGTAGCGGTGGTATTTTGATGAGCCTCCGACCCTTTGGCGCTAAATTAGATTGCCAAAATATCGAGTGGCCAGAGGATGGGGACGAACAAACAAAGCAGCAGAGTAAATTCAGAAAGTAGGGATAGTGTGAATGATCTCAACAAGTGTCAGAGTGAGCCAGGTGAGCAACTCAAGTTGATGGTGACAAATCGACGAGAGTGGAGATTGTTTGGTTTGTTTGCGACCACTATCGTCGGAATAACAATAATTACCTTAATTTTGCTCACAATTTCATCGGCTCAATCAATTCAACAATCACGAACAAAAAGAGACCTCCAGCTAATCCCAAGCGAGACCTTCTACAGGCCAGTGAGAGAAACTCAATTAGATTCAGCGGGTCAAACCAAAACCACGACCAACAAGTCAACAAGTGGCAAGGTTCACCTGAGAAGATTTACACGACAACCGGCGAGTCCAAGGCGTCAAATCAGTTCAGTTTTAATCAATAGCAATCAGCCACCTCGAGCCAGGCAATCGCTTTCCGGCCGACGAAATGAGGCGCGCAATCAACGCATCCGCTCCGCAACACCAAGCGACCAGCAACAGGTGGGTTCGATTGCAGGTGCTCCGGCGAGAGGTCCAATGGCACTAGCTCAGCAGTCACAGAAAAAGTGTGCGTTGATTTTGCAGCGGACTTATGTGAGGAAGGTATCGGCAAATCTGCAAACCGCGTCCGATTCCATGGACTCAGATCTGGAGCCAAATATTGTGGATAGCGATCAGTTGCAGCCAACTGGAAAACAAGAGCGAATTTGTATCACCTACGAGGATGTCAATGAGGCCATCAGGCAGGCGAAGGTGGTGAGAGGATTCACATCGGTGGCCGAGGATCAGGTGGCCAGTATTGAGCCACGGCCACCTGTGATCGCGGAATTGGGCGAGCTAAACCAAGAGGTCACCAAAATTCTGAGCCAAAGATTTGATCTCTCGCCCGACGAGATTCTCAATGGACTACCGCTAATTGATATGTCGCGCACTGACTTTTGGCCAATCTGTCCATTGATGGTGAAACCAATCCGTTGTGATCCAACAGGTAGATTTCGCTCCTTCACTGGCCACTGCAACAATTTAAAGAACGCCGCTTGGGGCGCGGCTCAAACCCCCTTCGTCAGGTACCTTGCACCTCGTCACCCGGACGGAATTCAAGCCGAGAGAAGCTCGGTGGTCGATGGATCTCCCCTGCCGTCGCCAAGATTAGTGACTTCGACAGTGCATCGCGACAACGATCAGCCCTCAGGTGATCTCTCGTTGCTCATCATGGTTTGGGGTCAGATAATTGATCACGACGTCGCGCTTGCTGCGCCACCAAGAGGTAAGTTTAGATCACTTCATCAGATTTATTTTAAAAAAATACAATCATTTTCCTAGTCACCATCTCAAGGTGAAACTTCAATCTTGCAGGTGAAGGTGAGCAGTCGTAGTTGCGCAACGTTGTGCCTCCACGACGCTTAAAGTTGCTCACTCACTCGCTCGCCTGCTTTCCATGATTTATGATTGATTTTTGCCGTGACGAATCTGTGTGAGCCACTAGAAGAAGCGGGCTCAAATAAATTATCTAATGCAAATCAGGTGTCAGTCGTCGACTGGCTATCCATTCATTTGAAAGGCACGAGTTATTTGCCATCAACTCAACTTGTAACCGTAATCATGGGACCAAACGTTCATTTGACTAACTAAGATCAACACGAAGTGAGAATGACGTTAAGTCTCACGTTGGCTCACGTCAAGCTCACGACCGCGCGATGTTAGCACGAGCTTGGTATTGAAAGTGCCGGTCCAACACTAGCGTTCACACCATAAACCTTGGACTTGGAACTACTTGTTGAATAAAACTTGCATGCTCGTCCAATAGCTAACTAACTCTCTTGCCCTCAAATTTGCAAACAAAACAAATACAGACGAGCAAGGAATGGACTTCAACTGCTGCAAGCGACGTCACCCAAATTGTAAACCCATCAAAATACCTGACAACGATCCGCTCTACTCGCGCTTCAATCAGAAGTGCATGGACTTTAAGCGATCTCTGGCGGGCTTGAGGCCTAACTGTGCCCTCGGCCCGAGGGTTCATATTAACACTATCACAGCCACCATAGATGGAAATACAATCTATGGCTCGACCAAGGATGTGGCCGATCAGCTGAGAACCTTTTCAGGTGGTTTGCTGAAGACTACCGATAGCTTTAAACGCATGAATTTGAAGCCTCTGTTGCCACCGCAACTCATCAAGCCAGATTTGGATTGTTTTGAGAGGCCAAATACTCAGACTTTCTGCTTTTTGGGCGGCGACGAGCGAGTTAATGAGCAACCAACACTGACTGCCATGCATACCCTCTATGTACGCGACCACAACCGGATAGCCAATCAACTGGCTGCACTAAATCCCCATTGGGACGACGACCGTATTTATCACGAGACTCGACACATTGAGGCTGCAGTCATTCAAAATGTGCTAATTAGCGAGTACCTGCCATTGCTGATTGGGCACGAAATGATGGTTGCCTTCAACTTGACGAGTGCACCGCCTGGCCAGTATTGGCAAGGTTACAATCCAAATGTAACGCCCAGTATCTCACAGGGTTTCTCAACGGCTGCCTTCCGTCAGGGTCACACCTTCATCCAGGGTCAAGTGCGACTGCACGACCCGAGGAATCACAACTTTTTGGGTAGCGAAAAGTTGCGCACTTTATTCAAGAGGCCCTATCACTACTATAGACCCGAAAGGATGGACCAAATTTTGGCCGGCATTGTGAATACGCCAGCACAAACTTACGATCCATTTATAACGGAGGAAATCTCGGGCCACCTCTTCCAGGAGCCAGGTGAGATGTTTGGCATGGACTTGCCGGCAATCAACTTGGCTAGAGGCCGAGAGCAGGGAACTCCGGGCTACAATTTGTATCGCGAATGGTGCGGCTTGCCAAAGGCGGAATCCTTCGAGGATCTATTGGCCTACATGAGCAATCGAACCGTTTTTTACTACTCAAAATTATACAAGCATGTCGACGATATCGACTTGTGGTCAGGTGGAATCTCCGAGCAAAGAATGGAGGGCTCTCAAATTGGACCCACCTTTGCCTGTATAATAGCGCGCCAATTTGCAAACATAAAGCGAGGTGATCGATTTTGGTTTGAGAATGCAAATTTGCCCAGTTCCTTTACCCTGGACCAGCTAAGGGAAATCAAGAAGTCAACTCAAGCCAGATTAATCTGCTACAATTCTGATCACCTCAAGACTATCCAACGACAGGTACTCAAGATGCCACATCCAATTTATAATCCACGAGTGAGGTGCGACGATATTCCAGACTTGAATCTGAATTATTGGCGCGAGGATCCCTCGAGTCCGGGGAGTTTCTTCACAGACAGCATTTCTTTTGAGAGTGAAACGTGACACAATAAATGTTACTATTTCTACTTAATTAATCTTTAGCAACTTCCTGAAGACATCATCAAATTTCAGGTTCTAATTATAAATTTAAAATCAGGTGGCTGCTGTCAAAATTCATTATGTTGTCGTTGTTTACTGCGCCTCAGCAACACAAACGTCAGCGTAACAAAATGGTGTCGCACTCTCGGGTTCCCCACGTTGATGTGGTGAAAACATTTCTCATATCCTTTGGCTCACAGAGAGTTGCCCATTGAAGCAATTGGAATTGTTGCCTTAGATTTAGATATTTATATGTAATTTCTATTCTCTTGCATAATAGAACAAATGAATTGCACAATTTATATATTTATATCATGATTGTTATTTTATTAATTTGAAACCCTTGATTGACTAGATATAATTAACTCCATTCACCTAAGAAATGGATCCCGTTTTTGTTGACATGGAGCAGTCGTCGGACACGGGACTCGTGGTTAAGAGTCCAAAGCCAGAGGACAGCAAGCAACAAGTTGTAGGCCCACAACAATTAGCAAATGCAACAAGCACCAACCAAAATGACGTAGCAGCCATATCACCAAGCGAAGAATCTAGCGAACATTTAGATTTAAATAATCTCGATTCTCTTGGCGCCACTCTAACTCGCCTAAGCACTAGCAATGGATCTGAAGTTTATCTCATTGGAACGGCCCATTTTAGTTTGCAATCAGTGCAAGATGTTCAAAGAGTCATAAGATCTATTAGACCAAATTCGGTTGCCCTTGAGTTGTGCCGAGAACGTTCCTTTATGCTATCACTAGACGAGGAGTCTCTATTGGAACAAAATCGTCACCTATCATTCGACAAAATTAAGAGCGCCATCGCCGAGAAGGGAATAGCTCAAGGCTTGATCTTTATAACATTTATAAAAATGTCTGCCAATTTAACCGAAAAATTGGGCCTAGCCCCAGGTAGCGAGTTTCGCGCCGGAGCAAATGAGGCGCAGAAGATACCCGGTTGCTCAGTGATCCTTGCCGATAGATCTCTACGAGTTACAGTGGCCAGAGCCGTTGCTTCTATCTCCCTATGGCAAAAGATAAAACTAGTCTATCAGGTACTTCTAAATGATGTTTCCATAACACAGGAAGATGTCGAGAAGTGCAAGGATAAGGATATACTGGAACAATTGTTGAAGGATTTAGGTGGCGAATATCCTGGTTTTAAGCGCGTCATTTTGGACGAGAGAAATGTGTTTCTCGCCCACTCTATTTATAACTGGGCACAAAACTCCGAGACAAGCATGGGACCCCAGAGAATTGTGGCCATAGTTGGAATGGGACACGTATCAGGAATCGTAGAGAATTGGGGCAAGACTACGGCGGAACAGTGTAGAGAGTTATGTAAGATCCCAGAAAAGACCAAGACACAGATAGTTGTCTCAAAAACAATCAAGTATTGCTCATTGGTTCTAGTTCTATATTTTGGTTACCGATTGATCATTCCTACAAGTGTTCAAAATGCTATCCACGATAAGTTATTGGGTACAAAATAGACCCTTTCCCTCGAAAATAGGCAATAGTCATAATCATAATAAACAAATTTGATAGTCACATCATTACCAACATTAACACCGTGCAAAATGTGATCGTGAGTTTCTCGATCATCTATGGATGAGATAAATGGTTCAGGTGTTACACTTAATACTACTGATTATAGTTCAAAAGTTTGGCTAAATGGATTATGTCATGAATTTTGTCAGTTAATCAACTCAAACAACTTGTTATCTAGACAATGTCATCAAACAAGAGAGACACTATTGTTTGCCAAGTATCATTCAAGTTTCGGGTCTCCTGCAAAGAAAATCATGAACGAGACCTTGATTTGGAGGGGTATAGACAATCTGAAATGTGTCCAACATTTACCAATCATTTACCATTTGTAATTTTCCAGTTATTAGAGTTTGAGTTCATTAGCAAACTTGAGCAAATTTACAGTCATGAACTTCCAAATCCCACACGCCCAACGCGAGTTTGTCAGGAAGAATCTGAAGATCATAGGACTTGTAGCTATTTTATTAGTTGTTTCTATTATCCTGATACCCATCCTTAGTCATCGAGAGAGTAGTCATGATGATGGATTGTGCAAAGTGTCCCAGAAAAGACCAAGCAGATTTGTTGAGAAGCCCTCGGCATCTACTGACAATTCAGCTTTGGTCAAACTCTCTGGCTACATTCAATATGTGGCCTATAGCGGCGAAGATTTGGACGTCTTCCTACCCCTGAAAATACATACTGTCGAGGATAAGGTATATAATGATTCAAGGGATGAACCAATAGGGCGAATACTGATCATTGATATGGACTGCGTGGAACTTACTATCCATTATTTCCTGCGTAGGTTAGTCACCGAATTCGGTGAGGCCTCTGTCAAAATATCACCTGTAGTTGGGATTCACAACGAGACTATATCGTGCAACCTGATCTCAAGACCGTTCATTCCATGGATACCATCCAATACTCACTACGATTGCGAGCACAAATGGACTTGTCTATGCACGCGAACGAATGGACCAGATTTAGAGCGATGGTTTATATTGTTTGTATTCGATTCGTTTGAGTTTGAGGTGAACGGTGATAGGAAGAAGATAGAGAAGCATGAGTTTAGTAAGCCAAAAGAGATGTGCGATCGGTGACAACAGGTTGTTACCCGAGGTTTTGAGCGTATCGCCCATTACGAAGTGATTTTTAAGCAAGCAGCTATGTTCAGGTTCATTCACCTGTTTTTATGAGAGCTTTGTGTTTTGAATATACAATGTTAATCCTCTCAACAAGATGCATTCAAATTGTTTGAAATCAACTTTAAAATTAACACTACTGTTTTATGATAGGCAAATCTTTTGATTCAAATTATAATCATTAACTCGTCATCAATTCAACAAGTATCAGCTGGTTTGCTGAACTCGAATTTTTTAATTATCTTTGGATCTCCATCGATCTCAAACTCTAAACGATAAATTTTAACCTTAACTAACCAGTCGTCGATTGTATTGTCACAGGAATGGGTAATTTCATGATTACAAGCATAATGCAAACCATTATTAAAACTCAGCATTCGATTTGGCAATTGGCACTGTGTTAGCCTGCTGTCAATTTCCGGTAGAGGCTTCATCATCAACTGTCCGTCGCAGACAGAAATGGATCCTTCAGGTTTTACAGCCAACTTGAGGGAGGCACAAGGAGAGTCAATAAATAAAACCTTGTGACTGTATCCCGTTTCATCTGTTTCCTCTGACACTTCTATGTACTGGGCATCAAGCGGGAAATACTTAAAAATTGAAGTATTTGTTTGTAAAAACATCATGTAGCCGTCAAGATTTGCCAGTGCCGTAAAATCACCCGTTGCCACACTACGTACACTTCCCTTCTCCATTGGTTCCGAGCTCAATAACGTGCATTTAGGACCAGGATTACGAGAGACAAGGAATATTATTATCATGACGATTAGGACTCCTGCTACAGCAGCACTAATAATAAGTAACCTTCTATTCATCCTTGGGTTTGAAATTACATGTATTTCTAATTAGACTAGTGAAGGTTAAAATGGCTGACAGTAAGGTTATGAAGTTGTTGATTCAGAATGCCGTAACTAGATTTTCTGCACAAAACTAACACGAGTTTTTATCATAGCGGGAGTCTGTTGTTGGCCGGATTTGCCTCAGCGTTTTTGTTTGGAGTTTCCATCTGACGCATTTAAAAAACTGACGAAATAAGTGTTGATAAGACCCACGGTGAGAGAGAGTCTTTACGTCCGTTAAGATTATGTTGCTAAATGTTTATGGTCTAGTTGATGGAATGCACCACAGGAGAAACTGGTCAAAGATGAAAGCGAAGTAACCTCAGTATTCTGATCAATGATAAGTGAGTTCCGGGCAAAAATGTATTCGCACCTTCAATCAAATTTTAACTACCTGCGTCTCGCAATGATGTCATCAATTTTTTGTCACTGATTGTCTCTTCGCAACTCTCCTAAAAGACGAGAGTCCCAAGCTAGACTACTTTATATAACAAGCAAAATCAATTAGACTGACTGTGGGGAAGCCACTTGTTGCTTGAACTGATAACTATGAGCTATTGAATCGAAGTAACTCGATCGAGTTATGCAACCAAGTCGTTCGATGTGTCATTTTGATTTATAGAATCTTACTCATACTTCACGCACTCTAGTTAGAGGCGAAGCAGGATCCCGAGAACCTAGCCACCAGTTGACGCTGAAGTTGTACAATTTTTGTATTAATGTTTTCTATGAGCTATAGAGAGTGTTTATCATTACAATTAATCATCAATACGAATGCCTCATTTTTATCTCCTCTGAGAATGCACTGGTAATTTCACATGTTATCTTCTAAATTTTTAAGTATTCGTTACTAAGATAAGATTTTCTGATGAGCCACAAAATGTTTCGGATCGAACATCGAGAGGATAAACTATTACTTCTTAATCTTGAAGGCTATACACGAGATGGCCAAGAATACGATTAGCCAAACGGTGGTGACGGCAAATCCGGTCCAAACTCCTGTCTGGTCAATGTCCCAGCCGCGAACAATTAGATCTCGAAGCGCCTGCGTTGGTAGAGTTTGTGGTTGCAGGTAACTGAACCATCTGAGCCAATAGGGTATAGCTTCGATGGGCCAAATGACACCGGCAAGCAGTAGATTTGGATAGAAGGTACCCAAAATCATCATGATGGCTGTGTTTTCCTCCTTACAAATAGCCGATACCATCAAACCAAAGGACATTCCAGCGAGACCTTGGAGTAGGAGCAAAAGGAACACCCACACGAAGGGCCCATTTGTTGGCACTTGATAGATAACAAACGTGAAGAAGACCACTAGACTAATTTGAACAACCATAACAACAAGCTGGACAATTGAGTGGGAAATTAACATTTGCACATGATCCACGCCCGCCGCTAGGGTTCTATCGTAGAGTCCATCTCTTCGTTCAATAATAAAGGCCAGTGAGGTTAGGCCAGTGGCCATGATGTAGCTGATGCTAATTAAAACTCCAGGTGACATATACTGTAGGTAATTGTTCATCCCGACTTTGCCATAAATGGCCGATTCCATGCGAATCGGTGGATCCGAGAGGGCGGCGTTTAGGCCGAGAAACTCAAATGTTTGCCTGCTCAAATCACTGTAAGCCTTTCGAAAGGCCACCTCCATTGCGTGTCCAATCGGTTGATTTGTCATATCGGGGTACACTTTTATCGTACTATTTTCCAATGTCGAATCATCCACTTCGCCTTCAATTCCGGCGAAACGTTTGTGTATTGAAATGGTAAAATTTTCAGGTATATGAATGACACCCCAATTTTGTCCTAATTTAACGGATTCAATGGCCTTATCTAAATTACTATAATTAACTTGCTTCACTAAACGATGGTCGACTGAACGGAGGAATTGACTGCTTAGGGCGGCAATCGAATCCGCCGACGATTCCTCATTGACCACCGCAACCGGAATGTCAAAGGGATCATTTCCAACGCAAATACAAAATAGTATCACTTGAATGGCTGGCAAGGCAAATTGAAACAGTAACAGGGGAACATTACGCTTCAAGCGAATGTAATTCTTCCAAGTTATTGTTCCAACTGTATCACAATATTCTCTTACACTTAGCTTCTTATAATCATATTTGCCACCTGGCGACATTGTGGACAAATCCGCCGGGTTCATAAATAACTCGGGATCTAGCATAACGTCGTCGTCTAAATCTTGATGATGATGGTTAGTGTGATTATTATTATGCATATTAACTGAGCAAGAGTTCATTTGCTGTTTGCCAATGTGATCCACAGAACCAGAGATCAGCGCCAAGTCGTTGTAAGTTGAACCGCATTCGCTAGCTTGATAGGAGTGATTTTGGTAGCCACCTGTTGTTGCTGTCGCCACCACTTGTTGTTGTTGCTGTTGATTGTTCACGCCGACTGGAGAGTGATTTTGGCTACTCCCATTGCTACTATTGCCTGAGTCGCCAAAATTATTATTACCTCCGTGAATCGATATCTTGGGCACATTTAGACGATTTGAATCCTTGATCATCTCCGCCTGCTGGCCACCTGTTGATGGTTGCTTGTTGCCGGTGACATCGCAACTGAGCATTTGATTTATGGGCCTGCCACCTGTCGCTGCCAAATCGGCCAATTGAGCATCCTGACCCTGGTACTTGCTCATCAATTGCTCAATGAAATACGAGCCAGACTGACGCCGGCGCTCCAAAGCCTTTTGATCCTCGGAGCTTCCGCTGCCACTTGAACCCGAGGCGCCAAATTTAAACAAATTCTTGAAGAACCTCCTCGGCGGCTTCGGTGTGTTGTCACGAGCTTCCGAGGCCTCAATGGCCAACTGTTGCCGGTGCTTCTCGGCGCTGGCGCCTCCACTTCCGGTTCCCAAGCGGTGCGTTAGCGCTGAGCCGCCCGCTTCAATGGTTGTGGCCTCGGAGTCAAAACTCGATGGTCGCTGGTGGCCTGTTGCATCCTCGATGGCCTGCCGGCCAAGGCCACCTGTTGGATCATTCACCTGACCATCGCCTCCAACACCACCTGTGGCAAGTGGCTCATCCTTGCCACTTGCCGACAAGTTTGAGTCGGAATCATTTGAACTAGCACCCGAATTGGTGAGCGTTTCATTACCCCCCGTGGAGGAGTTTAGTCCCTCGTCGGGCGACTGTGAGGATCCATCGGTAGCGGCGGCGGCAGCTGTAATTGCGGCCATCTGATGGTGGCGCTTTGAGCCAATTTCCGGTGTCGGAATAATGCTATTCGTTCCCATAATTGCACCTTGAACTGGCATCCCCGTGAGCGAGGCAAACTTTTGAGCTCGACGCATGGTGTCCGAGACACAGAGTTTCAAAAAGACATCCTCCAATGAACTCGAGTCATGTTTGGCCATTAGATCCTCGGGCGCATTCTCGGCCAACAGCTTGCCGCGACGCATTAAGCCAACGATATTTGCACGACGCGCCTCCTCAATGTAATGTGTCGTTACAATAACTGTAATTTTCTCAGTTTGTGTCAGTGTAACCAAATGCTGCCAAATACTTTGTCTCAATAGCGGGTCAACGCCAACAGTTGGCTCGTCTAAAATGAGCAATGGCGGCGAGTGAACCAAAGCGGAAGCAAGCGAAACTCGACGCTTCTGGCCACCGCTCATGTTTAAAACCAATCGCTTGCTTCGGGGCAAATCTAAAAATGTTAATAAAAACTCAATCCTCTCCTTGATTATCTTATTTGGCACCCGGTATAAGCGACCAAAGTACCAAAGTGTCTCCTTGATGGTGAAATCCTCATAAACTGCCAACTCCTGTGGCATGTAACCAATAGCGGAACCCGGAATCTGGCTACCCGGTTGGTTGGGCTGAAAGCCAAAGACCTTAACCCAACCCTCAGTGGGAGTTAGCTGGCCGACGACACTTTTGAGCAGCGTGGTCTTACCACTTCCACTAGGACCTAAGAGACCATAGCTATGTTTGAGGATTAGAATTAGAAGTGGTTACAGGTGGTTAGTGCATATGGATGGTATACAATTGTTTTGAGCTAACAGGCTCGTCAGCAAAGTTAGCAAATAGCAGGTAAGTTTTGGTTGTGGCAGGAAAAGTGTGCACTTCCGATTCCGTTGGCGGCAAGCTAGCCAGCCAGCCAGACGCCTGTTTGGTTTGCCCGCCAGTTCACTTGCCGGTCAAGAGTTTGGCGGTCAAGAGGCGGCATTTTCTGCTCGGCGTCGGCGTCGGCGTCGTCGTTGGTGGCCAAGTAAAGCTTAGTGCATTAAAAATTTTGACTGTATAAGAAGAAGAAGAAGAAGGCAAATTATCACAATTGTTTCGCGAATTGAAATTCAAGGGGAGGGGGCGGAAGTGTAGCGAGAGGAAAGAGGGGGAAGGAAGTTTTGCCATTAAATAACCGTCAGTGGGGGAGGAAAGGTAAACAGTGGTAAAGTGGAAAGGAAACGGCCGGTTAATTTGAACAACGCAACAGGTTGCTGTTGCTGCTGAGTGCCGTGGCAATGAATGAATCAATGAAAATGGACGAGCACAGCATGGTGTCAACTAAACGGCTTCCCTCCGACTAGTTTTTTCTCAGTAAGAGTTTTCTTTTTCCATTGTCTTGTCTCTCAACAGCCAACTACAGTTGGAGGATTTGTCTTTTATTAGCCTCAGGGTTTTTAGTCAGAGGGAGAGAGAGAGAGAATATTTATAACATAGTCATTTATAAACATCATCACGGTGACATTTCCGCCACCAAGCTACCAGCTGCTGTCAAATTTGCCCAGTTTTTTTCAATCTGGGAAACTGAGCTCAAGATCAATATCCAAAGATGACAAACAAGATTTCAATGCCAACAGATTTGAGTGTTGTGCGTAAATGGATAGATATATTCTATATATATAATATTTTAACAACTTACCGCGAAATAAAACGGAAACCACCCCCCCCCATTTTTGTTGTCTTAAAAAAGATTATTTATAACCTTCGAAGAGAAAAAGCGTAAATCTCCCAAAGCCACCTGTTGGCGCAAGCCTCATTCGATGCATAGGTAGTCGAGGTGAAGGTTGTAATGGAAATGTTAGAGGAACATCGATCATTTTCTTCTAACCCAATTAGCTCCCGATGCACGAGGGCAAATAACTGTAACAATTCCAACTTATCCTCATGTCTTCGTCGTCGTCTTAGTCGTTTGTCTTCACAGATAACATTGGCCTTCGCATGGCATCGATGGAGCGACTTCGATTTGATTACGAACGATAAGAGTGCCTCAGGTAATCGGATGTCTGCGTAGAAATAGCGGAGGCTGAGCGCTAAGTTGTGGAGCATCGAGGAGCGATAAGCTAAATTGGCAAAAGAAAAACACTAAACAGTAATTAACGCAGATTGTAAAACGAAAATATACACTCCTCTCGACTTAGCATTGAAAAATTTGCAAATGAACCTGAAAGTCGGTCAGAAATTAACGCGCCTAAGGCTCTAGAACGATGCGAGCCAACGAATGGTGCTCATTTTTCTCGAATACGATACCTTTTATCGAATTAACCTGTTCCGAGGCTTGACGCTTGCAAATCATTAACTAGCTTCACTGCTGCTGCTGCTTCTACTACGACTATTGCCACAGGTGACTTCAGGTAGCCGTCGCGTTGCCGGCGGTCAGGTGGACGATGGCAAGAGAGCGACCGAGAGACAGCAAAAAATGGAACACATTGCGATTCGCTGGTGGCTCATTAAAATCAAAGATGAAACTAAACTTAACTAAACCATACAAAACTTGAATCAAGTTGAATAAGCCAAACTAAATAACGTCGCTCCATTTCAACAGTTAGTTTGTTACTTGGTTTGTGGTAAGCTAAAAAGAAGACGATGGCTGGAGATAAAAAAACTCTAATCGAATCGATTCATTGGCCATCTGTAAGCTTGACATTTGAAATGAGAGACTCGAAAAATCAATAAACGGCTAGCCATTCATTTCATTTCACCTCGCCTCGTTTCGATTCGTTTCGTTTCGTGTGGTCACTTTTACCTGGTCAAGGTTGCTAAATGCTCAGCGTTTAACTGAGCGTCGGCGATCATTTGGTTGATAAGGCTGCTGCTGCTGTTGCATCATCAGCGTGATATAATACTAGCGCCGTTGCAACAGGTTGCTGCAACGGGACTAAAGTCTTCGAGCACACTAAGCACTCAGCACTAGCTGGGCGAGCGAACCGGATTCCCAAGACCGAAGCTAAAGAGCGCGACAAGCTTACCAAAACCTCGACGATATCAAGCGCGTCAAGTTCTGCGCGCTCAACTGCTTGCCTGCCTTTTGTAGGTCTAAATAGAGTCGCAAGATCTCGCTTGATAAGCTAGATTAGATTGCAACGCAACGAGGAGCGCGCCAGAGAGGAAAAATGGTGCGACCCAAGCTCAAGGTCTCCACTCTACTGGCTTCCACTTGTTGATTATTATTTTAGAAGATATATGAGATGCAAGAGAAACACAAGAAGAAGAAGAAGAAGAAGTTGCATGCAGCCACCCACTCGTTGCTGCGAACTCTGAGCATCTCAAAAGAATCTAGAGTTCAAGTTAATGTCGTCGCCGGCAACTCAAGAAGTCTTCTCACTGCAGCCGCTGCTGTCGTCGATGACACAATTCCGCTCCATCCGTTAAGCTGATTACGTTGCCCGTTGCGGCGCTAAAGAACCTCAAACTACCTGTTGCTTCTGGCTGGCCGCCGGCGCTTCATGTTAATGACGACCACACGAGAGAGGAAGGCTTGAGTTTGAACGCCGAAACGGCAGCAGTTGCGGCGGCCGCAACCGCCTGTAGCTCAGCACTTTTAGTTCGGTCGAGAGACTGACCAACTAACTAACTAGCAGTCAATTAAAATAATGAATGAGCTCGCTTTATTTCAGTTTATAAAATTTGAATTGAGTTGGTGGCAAGCGAGAAAATGTTGGGTTGGTTTGTTTTGGTTAAAAATGAACTAGAGATTATCTATTTGCCTCATGAGCAACTTGAACTGAGTGAGATAAAAACCACCTACCAGATCACGGCTCTGGACCACCAACAACCAGTTGTGGTCAAGATTATCATTATTATTCTTCTTATACAAAGATATTTATATACTTACATTGCTCCCTCGGGTACTGTCATGTTGATTCCAGAAAGGATGACCTTAGTCTTGCTGCCGCGGCCAACTGTATATCTTAGCCGGCGCACCTCGACGGCCGAGCAATCCTTGGGTGGCATCGATATCCGGCGCTTGTCATTCTGCATATAGCTCGTGAGCTTGACGGTGGACTTGCAGTCACCATCAACAAGTGGCGGGATCTCATTGAAGTTGTAATCGAATCTCACATTTGACGGCATTTTGGCTTGATTTTGGTCCCGATTTATGGTCCCAATGTTCGATATTTTCTCTTGATGTTTGTTAAAATTTGAAATGTTCTCCTCTAAATGAACTTAAATTTTCATTGCCTTTCTCAGTTAGTCGAGTTAATAACCGAGAGATAATTACCCTCTACTCTGATCAATTCGCACGCGCAGCGCGGAAATCGATTGACCACGGCGATTGTTCAGAACGACTTTCTTCCGTTCAAACTTTAGTGCCTAAATGGATTTTGTCTCTTACTTTTAACCATACAACACAGACAAACAATCAAAGTCGTCTTCTTGTTTCCTAAACTACCTGTTGAATTTGCAGGACTTCCTTGGAACGGTCGTTATTGATTACTACTACTGCGGTTGCTGCTGCCGCTGATGACGATGATGTTTCTCAGGTAAAAATAAAGCCTCCGCTCTCTCTCTCTCTCTCTCTCTTAAGTCTCGAGCGACTTTAATGATTGAACGGCGAATAACAAAGACAACTGCTCGGATGGTGGTCGCCTCTAGTATTATTATGTTTCTTCAAGTGTCAAGAGGTTTCTGTTTCTCCTTTTGCTTTTCCCTTGGTTGCCTCTCTTTCTCTCTAATGTTTGTTGGCTGTATATTGTTGGCTATGTGTGCCTGTCGATGTTGCTTGCTGCTACCACTAGTACTCATCGACTACCTGTAAACTACAGACTCACAAGAGACCACCGCCACTACGACTACTACGACTATTACTACTACTACTAACTAGACAAACACGAGTAGACAGAAGGAAAGAGAGACCAACACTAGTAGCTGCTCTTTCTCCTTCTCTATAACTAACTCTTACACTACTCGCCGACTCGCGCTCTTGACATCAAGTCTCGAAGTTCAAATAAAGATGATAACAATAATAACTATAATAACATAACACTTACTGCTGCTGCATTCTCGACTCGCTAGTAGCGCCAAAATTTTGCTTGTCTCTTTCCCTCCTTCTCTCTTGTTGAACTGGAGTCCGACGAGCTAGTTCCTCCGAGTCGCGAATCTCAGGCAGTGGTGCTGCGACTTGAACAGGTGAGCAGCCCGATGCTTTGCTGCGCAACTGGGCGGAGTTTTGCGCAGCTAGACCACTGGCTACTCGGTGTCAGCGCCATCTTATGATTTATTTTGTTAATTTTATTGATGATTATTGTTTCCTCTTCGAAGCTCGAACGAGCAGTAATTAGTCGATAGGTGACCACCAGCAAGTGGTTACCTGTGGGCGCGTGCTGAACGCAACGCGCCTCGCCCTGAGGAGATCAGCACTGGATAAAAATTGTGGGTGTGCCCTTGAAACGCGTGCTAAAATTATTTGCTTGTGTGGGCAAGCGGCGGTCTCTGCCGCCGTAACTGCTGTCGCCTGCTGTGTAAAAGGCACGCATTGCTTGTGGAAACAAGGGCAGCAGGAGAAGCGGTTACGCGTCGCCACCGCGCGGCAGCGAAAGCAAAACAAACTTGCATGTGCGATTTTACCGTAAGGTATACTTTCTCTCCTTTATCCTCATTATTATAACCATCTATATATATATATATATATATATATATATATATATATATATACTATTATTATACTACTACTACTACTCTATATTATTATACTACTAGTACGTACTACGTAAGTAAGTAACGGTAC
>WNKI01000002.1:10143271-10166177 GCA_015350385.1 Aculops lycopersici | reverse complement strand
CGTACGTTACGTTACGTTACGTTAATTACTTACTTCTACTTCTACTACTACTATATACTACTATATATATATATATATATATATATATATATATATATATATACATATTTGTAAATCTATTCAAAGCTGTAATATTTTGACTTAACATGGCTAACAAGAGTAAAAGGAGGAACCAACAACAATTGCAATCGCAGCAACAACAGCCACCACAAAGTAATGGAAATGGTACCAACTCACATGAGAGTTCTATATCTCCTGAACCGCAACAGCAGCAGCCGCCGCCAGCTAGCCAACTTATTGACATTGAAATAGATGAGGAGTCTCCTCTAAGTCGCTTCCCAAAAGCTAAGAAGCATATATTCAATATCTTCTCGGAGTTAGACAGTTATGTGGCTAATGCAAAGGAATATTATGAGAACTGCGACATTTTGGACGAGAGCTCAACCGATAGGTTGCGCGACATGAATGCCACTATTGGCGCAATCAAGAATGTCATCTCCAGAAACCGAATGAAGGTCGCCTTCTTTGGACGAACCTCTAACGGTAAAAGCACTGCAATTAATGCTATTCTTGGCGATGAAGTTCTACCAACTAGCAGTGGAGACACCACTAGTTGTTTCCTTCAAATTCATGGCAACAAGGGGAACGAGGCATTTTTAGTGGTACAAAGAAAGGACGACGATGAAGACGACATTGAGGGTGGCGATTATGACGACCAAAATGGTGATAAGATACCAATCGAAAAGCTTAATTCACTGACAAATGCTCAAAACAAGAAAACATGCTTGAATTGCTCGTCTAAGGTAAAAATCCACTGGCCAATTTCCAAGTGCCAATTACTAAGACACGATATCATTTTGGTGGACAGTCCTGGCGTTGACTTTGACTCTGATATGGACAAGTATATTGACAAGTACTGTCTAGATGCCGATGTTTTTGTCTATGTATCGGACGCTATGGTTGGTGTGCCCAACATTAAGAATAACTTTTTCCACAAAGTCAGTGAGAAACTCTCGAAGCCGAACATTTTTGTCCTCAACAACAAATGGGATCTCCAGCGCCAGGATCAAGCTGGCATTGCTAGAGAGTATCAGTTGGATAGAATATCTCGCTTTCTATGTGAAGAGTTGAAGATTTATTCCGAACAGGAGGCAACCAACAAGACATTCTTTGTTTCGGCGCAAGAGATGCTAATAGAAAGATGTCCTCACGGCGAAACTGGTCGTTACTATGCCCAACAGGGTGGCATCAACAAACTTGGATCCGAGGAACGACGAAAGGAGTTTGAGCGATTTGAGCTTGCATTTGAGAAGTCACTCTCTGAATCAGCTGTCAAGACCAAGTTCGAGAAGCATGTAGTCAAGGGCAAGGAGACGGTTCGCGAATTAAAGGAAATTCTAGACAAGCTATTAGCTTGTGTCGAGGAAACTGGACATAAGAAGGGGACTGAACGAGTCAATTTAGAGCAAAACCTTGAGGCGATACGAAAATCTTTTCCCAGTTTGATTGATGATGATTCATTTGCACCCGATAAAGTGGTAGGCAAAATTAGACAAACCTTACAAGAATCGGCCGAAGCTGCATTCAAGAAGGAGATAGGACAGTTGAAATATATAGCCAATGATTTTGATCTCGTATTTCCGACAAACTCAAGCGACTTAGCCCATTATAAGAAGGAATTATATGAGCATGTTGAAAAGGAACTTAGTGATAGAATTCAATCAACTTTCAACAGACTGGTCAAGACTATTGTATTCCCCTTCTACGAGGACATAGTCGATTTAATTAGAGAAAGATTGCCAGCCAACAGGCAGGAGGCAATAATCCAAGCTATTAGAATGTCGTCAAAGACCAAGAACTTTGATCTGAAGATTTATCGCCAATACTACACCAATTTCAAGGAAGATCTGAGATTCAAGTTTTCTCTAAATCCATACTATCTATTACGCAAACTGCAATCTATATTTGCCTCGGTCGATGAGCAGCATACAGAACAACAGCAGCAACAAGATCTGTCCGAAACCCAAGAGGTTGCGGTGGTTCCAAGTGCCGCTATGCTCTCACTTTTGCTCCTAAATACGCCAAAAGAAACTACAGTTGTCGGATCCATTGCGTTCGGTGGTGTTTTGGTTAGCTACTTGGGCTTTAAGCCGGTGATAGCTATAGCCACGATCTATGGATCCCTATATGCCTACGAGCGATTAACTTGGAACAATGCCAAGAAAGAAAAGACATTTAAGGCTCAATATGTCAAGTATGCAAAGCGAGGCTTAGAATTGAGTGCCCTAACGGTTAGCCACCAGCTCGAACAGGAAATTGGCGACAAACTAGAGGATGTCTTCGGTACAGTTAAAACAGAAGTTAAGAGTGAGATATCTGAATTGGACACTAGAATTGGATCATTGAAGAAATCTCTAGAGAAACTGAGCGATTGCAAGGCGTTTACAATAAGGTTACTAAGCAAAAACAACCACCTGCTTGAAGAGCTGGCCGAGTTTGCTGGCTCATACTTGCTGGTCCAATGAATATATTGACCGAGCATAATTAATAGTCGATGGCTAGTTATCTACACCTGTATCTAGATGAATGAATGAATGACAACGTGTGTGATACGTAAAAACTTCAACCTATATAAATACCATACATTACAATGTTCCAAAAAGTTCTAAATTGATATTAGAAATCACATCTTGTATAACAAAAACATCACATCTCATATGTTGAAAAGCATCAAAATTCTTACTAAACAGTGCTCAATCGCTTGAGCTATCCAATACCTCACTTTGTATTAGGTACAAATTCAGGAAGAGATTTCTTGTTTTTGCATTAGCCTAAAGTAATGGCCACGCTTGGACATGAGCTCATCATGAGATCCAATCTCGGCAATGACTCCTTTCTCAATGACAGCAATTTGATCGGCATCTCTAACGGTGGACAATCGATGAGCAATCTTGATGCAAGTCTTTCCTCTAGCTGCCTCTTCGAGTGCTTGATTGACCAAAGCCTCGCTCTCGGCATCCAGAGCACTTGTCGCTTCGTCTAGGATTAGGATGGCTGGATTTCTAATCATGGCTCTAGCGATAGAAATACGCTGCTTCTGTCCACCTGACATCTGGCTTCCTCTATCGCCAACCTGAGTATCGTATCCTTGTGGCAGTGAGTCAATGAAATCGTGGATGTTGGCCAACTTTGCAGCCTTGATAACATCTCGCATGGGAACTGTGGATTTGTCAAGACCATAGAGAATATTGTCCTTAATCGAAGCTTTAAATAAACACGGCTCTTGACTTACAATTCCAATATTAAATCTCAAGTGATTCAAATTAATGCACCTGATGTTGTGACCATCAACTCGAACAACTCCCTGATCCGGGTCATAGAAGCGCAATAGGAGCGCTGCAATCGTTGACTTTCCATTGCCAGATGGACCTACGAGAGCCAGTGTTTGGCCAGCTTCAATGGTCATATTTAATCCCTGTAAAACCGGTGTGTCTGGTCTAGTTGGGTAGGCAAATTGAACCTTCTCAAACTCAACTCGTCCCTCAATTCTCGGCTTGATTCCTCCGCGGCTTAGATTATCAATTTCTGGTCTTGTTGTTAGCAGTTTGATGATGAGAGCAATTGCATGGTTAGCTCGACTCAAGTCACCACTAAATCCTCCCCACTGGCCAACAGCAACTGCAGTGAAGGCGATGGAAAAGAAAATTCTAAACACCGTCACGGGTTCCAGTTCTTGACGGGCCATCAGGTAGGCGCCATATCTGAAGGATGCGCCGTAGACAAAGTAAATGACACTTTGCGATAGACCATAAACCAAACCAATTCTCCTTGCGGAAGCCAAACTTTCCTTCAATGGTCCAGCGAGTTCTTGGTTAAACTTATCAATGAAGTATCTCTCTTGATTGATAGCCTGAATCAACTTGACGTGCTCCACCGCCTCAGTGGCCAACCTCGAGGCATTCTCCATTCGCCTAATGTATTGCGATCGATCTCCTCGAGTCATGACCATTTGCAGGTAGCCGACGTAGAGTAAAATGGGCAGTGCGACTGTTAATAAAATGGCCAACTTCCAGCCCAAATAAAAGGCAATAACTAGGGCGGCAATGATTGTGGCCAAACCGGAAATGAAGGCTGAGAGGCGAGCATTGAGTACAGCCTTAATTTGGGGCACATCGGAGGCCAATCTGGTGGTTAATCTTTGGGGCGATTGCTTTGGGTTATCGAACCAACCGACATGTTGGCGCATAATATTCTTGAAACACTCTGATCTAATGCGAGCCATAACCTTTTCCACGGCCACAGCCATCACGAATATTCTAAAAAACATTGACACTAAAAAAACTCCACCAAGGGCCACAAACATGAGAGCCCAAAAGTTTCCGCTTTCAATTAGCTCGTCGCCAGTCTTTGTAAAGGTGTCAAATATTTGGGCATAAAGTAAGGCAAAAACTGGCAATAGAGCGCCTGAGATTGAGGCGGCCAATATACCGCAAAAAATCCAATTGAGCTCCGGCTTGACTAATCTAATTATATCCATCCAAGTGGGCAGCTGAATTTTGTCCTCAATGCTCGCCACCCGATTGTATCCAGACTGAGATTTGCCTATGAATGAATCGTACAAATTTGCCGAATACTTTCGTCCCGAACTGTTGATTGAGTATTGCTCACCTGACAATCGAGTTGATTGCAGTAAGCGACTCGTTTCGGTGGTTAATCTTCCGGACAAATAAATTGAGCCATCCCTTCGCATCGATTGAATTCCGTCAAAATCCTCACTAAAAGTAGTCTCTAAATCGTCCTCCTCTTCCTCCTCAACCAACGGTCGACCTGAGAGTTGGCTGCCAAGACCATAGGCTTTCGAGCCACCAATTGTTGATCTAAACGCCGAGTCCAGTCCACCGCCAGCAAGATTCTCATCGCTATTCTCTTTCGATGCCGAGTTGTCGTCGGTGAAAATTTGGTTTGTTACCAAATCAAAATAATGCTGCTTCCTAGCCATCAATTCATCGTGTTTACCTGACTCAACTATGGCTCCGTTTTCCATAACGCAAATCAAATCTGCATCCCTGATGGTAGATAGTCGGTGAGCAATCACTACAGTCGTCCTTCCCTTACGAGCCTTATTTAAGGCTGACTGAACCATAGACTCACTTTCTGAATCTAGAGCCGAGGTAGCTTCGTCGAGCAAAAGTATCTTTGGATCAGAGAGTAGAGCTCGTGCAATTGCAATACGTTGCTTCTGGCCACCCGACATTTGAACTCCACGGTCGCCACATCTAGTGTTGTAACCCTCGGGCAATTTGGTGATAAAATCGTGAGCATTTGCCAATTTGGCCGCCTCGACAATCTTGTCGAAATTACGATCCGCTTCTGAGGTGGCACCGAGTGAGATGTTTTCATAAATTGAACAGTCAAATAAAGCCGGCTCCTGCTCCACAATGCCAGCTAGAGATCGTAGCCAGGCAACATTTAGGTCGCGCAAATTACAATTATCCAGGTAGATTGCACCTGAGCTTGGATCGTAGAATCGAAGTAACAAGTTCATCACCGTACTCTTGCCTGATCCTGTCCTACCGCAAATGGCCACCGTTTGTCCCTGTTGCAAGTTAAATGTTAAATCCTTGAGCACTTGAACATTTGACCTGGTGGGATAGCTAAAGTTAACCTTGTCAAAGCGAATATTTGCCGTCACCTTTGACAGTTTCAATCCTCTCTCATCTGAGGCATCAATATTTGGCACCGAATCCATGATTTCATAGATGAGTGAAGCCGACGATTTTGCCATGGCTATAGTTTGCAATGGAGGAATGACGTTACCCAATGCACTTGCGCCCATCATTACAGACATAATAACTGTCATTGCTGAGCCAGGTGTGATTAGATCGGCGCTAAGTAGTCGGGCGGCAACAAAGAGAGCGAGTCCATAGGTGGAGTAGAGGACAAACATTGATAGGCCAATTACAACTCCAAGTTTAACATACTTCCATGCTGCCATTAGCTTGCTCTCCTCCAATTTCCTTGAGTAATTCTTGATCTCGCCCCTCTGACCGCCCAGGGCAAAAACGGTCCTTATTGAGACTAAAACCTCCTCGGCGATGGCTCCTGCTTTGGCATACTTTTCCTGCTCCCTCTTGGTGGAGGTGGCCAACATTCTGCCAAGATAGGCGCTAAACAAGGCCAACAATGGAGTTGCCGCCACGATAACCAGAGTGAGGCGCCACGAGACGACAAAGCCCACGACAAAACCGGATATAAATGAGGAGGTATACTTGATGACCGCACTAAATTGCTCGCCAGTTCCGTCGCGAATCCTCTCGACGTCATCGTTGAGCTTGGCCGACAACTCGCCCGCCTGGTTCTTGTCGAACCAAGCCAACTCCTGACGTAGAACAGATCTGAAGAAGCTTCGCCGGATGCGATGGGTGAGCCGCTCGCAGGCCACCTGCCAGCAGGTGATCTGAATTAGCGAGGATATGTAAATGGCAACTCCAATGAACACGTATAAGATTGAGTAAACCGACATGGCAGCTTCAAAGTCCTCAGGGGACAGTGGCAAGGTTGAAGCTTGGCCAACAGGTGGAACGGCGGCTCCATTTGCCGGCGCAACAGCCTGACCATCACCACCACCCTCGCCACCACCTGTGGCTGCATCTGGCATTGTGAATCCATTTCTGACAGTATCTACAAGAATATTGGTCATTCCACCAAAAACCACGGCCATGGCTGGTGGACCGGCGCCCTCCAATACGGCAAATAAGGCGCCAATGGTAATGAGCAGAGAGTCCAGGAATGACGCATAGCGAAATAAGCTAAACACAGACATTTGAGTTGAATTGAGTTGAGTTGCTATAGTTAGGTGGTTGGTGTAAATATACCAAAAGTGGTGTCAATAATATATTTATACAACTGTTGCGGCTTCCTATTGCAGGGACTGCCGATGCATAAAATAAAAATTGTCTTTTAAATTACATTACAATTATCTAAGAAAATATGGTAGCCAACAGAATTTGCGCGTGACAAGATACAATTGTTCTCTTGTAAACGATATGTCGTTGTGATCGTGGTCGTTGGAGTTGCTGTAATGGCCACCAAGATGAGAACCATATCAGGGTAGTAGTCGTATTGTTTTAGAGACAATAACGTGCTACCAGTGCTGGTTCCATTGGTGGTGCATGCTTTAGTATAGCGACGGTGCATTGGTTAGTCACAAGGGTTAGCAAGAAGCAGAAGGGATGAGATCAATCTAGGACAAGACGGCAGAGAGTCTTGTCTCGCTGGTGGCGGCAGTAGTGGTTTTTGGTGATGTTGTTGTTAATGTGACTGATTACTCGTCCACCAGCAACCAATCACTAGTCAATGGATAGTGACTAGTGCTCACGCTTCAATTCTTCATCTTCTTCTTTTCCATTATGCTGCTATCGCACTTCCAATGGTCCAGGTTTGGCAAGGCTTGCACTTTTGGTGCGAGCAAACGGACACTTGTACCAGAATGGCGAGCCCCTAGAGCTGATAAGATCTCTTGCTCTTATCGGCCGGTAAACAAATTGCAACTGCTAGGCACTTATTCATTGTGCTCTTGTCGAGACCCAACAACAGTGATATCTAATAATGTTTGTGTCAAAAAACGTGACGAAGATTAGTATGGTGGATTCTTGACACTGACGTTGGATTGGACTTGCAATTCCAAAACAAAATTCTCGACCATGAGCGAGATGAAGAGTTATTTAGACAAAGTAGTGTCTTTTCCATCATTATGGTCCATCATCACTTTCAATCATAGTAATCAAATGACACTTTCAGTGGTGGTGTTATCCGTGAATCCATGGAGCCAACCAACGAGACACTTGTTTGCCGGTTTGCCTCATGCATTATGGTCCTAGATGAGTTCACTCCGCGATGTAAAAACTGAGCAACTAGTGCGTGCGCCAATGGGCAAAGAGAATGTATTCATTCGCGTGTTTGTCGGCACTTTTCTCAAAAAGGGCGCCGCAGTGCGCGAGCATCAGTTGGAGGGGGAAAAAGTTGACGCTTAAACGTACAATCGAATTCGCGAGATGGGGGAGGAAAACGAACACGGCCGGCTGGCGGCCGCAACGCTTCTGAAAACACACGCACTCACATCGGAATTCGCTTGCTTGCTTCATCTCGTGATTTTTTAGTAGATTGGCAGTTATTGACAGAACTAAACTACAACATCCATATTATCATCCAGACCTTAATCCCTCATCAATAGATAATTGATTCACAGACTGTGAGATCAACTCCCCCACGAAACCACTCATTGACTCAAGGAACTCTCAGAAACATAAACACAAACAACAACAACAACAACATGTCAACCACAAGTCAAAAGGCGCAGAATTTTTGCTCGGAGCCAATGGGCGACAAGCCGGTTACAGCAATCGCGGGCATCGGCGAGGTTCTAGGCAAAAGATTAGAAGCTGAGGGATTTGATCTAGCATATGTATTATTTGGACAATTTTTATTACTCAAAGGAAATGAGGAGTTATTCTGCGCTTGGCTAAAGGATATCTGTGGAGCTAATTCGAAACAAGCCAAAGATTGTCATACCTGTCTGGCTGAATGGAAAGATCAATTTATGTAAACTTTTGCTACTTCAGCTATACTGATCCTACCACTACTGCTACTACTCTCAAGCTGTTCAATTACTACAAAGTAAAGCAAGCTAAAGACGAAAGGCACAGAGAAATGTGACGATTGCGCCTATTTCTTATAATGATGATGACGTGATTTGATGCTAATATCATAGCGGTTTAACCATAATTTTAATTAAATAATCCACTAACTCTTTGACAATCTTTTGCTAGAACCTAAAGAGCAATGAGTGTGGTTTTATGAAGGTTTCTAAAGTTATTCCATCATGTTGGTCTAGAACCCCGAACGCATGCTATCGAATTATACGAATTTAGATATCTTTTTAGCTCATCTGGTTGTTATGATTGTTTTTACGCCCAAAGCGATGGGTTATTCTCGATGTTTATGATTTTATCATAGATTGATGTAGATATATTAGTTGAATGTTTAAGCCTAGTTATAAGCCCAATAGGGATAAGCCTGATTCGATTGAGGTGGTGGTGCCTGGTGGTCGTGTTGGGGTTGAGTGTATGGATTCGAATATGGTGGAGGAGCGTATTGTGAGTGTTGTAAGTAAGGGTCCATCGGTGGTGGTGGTCCGGCACCTGTTACAGGGATGTTGCTTGATGGCGATAGCGTTGATCCAGGTTGCGTCATGTATGCCGAGCTGGCTACAGTTCCTCCTCCGGCGCCCGTTGCATTTCCATACATTCCAGGTTGGTGCATAACCGATGAGGCCGGAATCATAGCGCCTTGACCGGGTCCAGCCATCACGTAGTGATCGTGCGATGACATGTGATATCTTGTGTTTGTATCCATGACAGAGTGACCTCCCGGCATGTAACCATGATATGCTGATGCCGAAGCCGCCGCGGCCGCAGCAGCGGCAGCCATGGCGTCTCGGGTGCTGTTTGGTGGTGGATAATACTGTGTCTGAGAGCCGGTTGGTCCCATATGCGGTGGAACTGGGGCCATGGGCGTAGCGGCGACACCAGCAGCCGAATTCGATCCACCTGGTTGGGCATGAGGCCCGCCGAGGGATCTATGACCCTGTTGCGATGGTTGTTGCGAGTGAGCTGGTGGCTGGACACCCGCAGCATTGTAAGTATCTGTTTTAATTATGGGTCGACTGCTAATGAGTTCACTAGCTGACGAGCTAACAGCTGGGTGCGTGATTCGCGCCGGTTCACGAGCCGAACCTTCTGTCATATTACTGCTCATCACCATAGTCGACCTAGCCTGTTGTTGGGACGATTGAGCTTGACCATGAGCTTGTGACGGCTGTTGGGAGTTCCTTGGATTGTTACTGGTGGTTTGTTGTGGTGGCTGAGTTGCATTAACATTAGAATGACCAGATCCAGCCATGTGGGATTGTTGTTGATTTTGAGAGTTTGGTTGTTGTTGTCTAAGATGTTGGTTCGATGGTTGTTGTTGGTGATGATGGTGGATGTGTTGCATCATCTGTTGCTGATGATGTTGCGTTTGATGGTTCTGCTGTTGTGCGAGCTGCTGTAGATACTGCGTATGTTGTAACTGCCGTTGTTGGTGCAATTGTTGATCTCCCGACGTCAAGCCTTTAGACGCGAAGTTTTGCTGACCCTGCATGCGTCGCTCGTTGATGATATCCCTACCATCTCGAACAATATTTCTATTCATATTGCTTTGTGACAACCTGGAATTCTCAAAAGTTTGTGTCTTGATAGGCTCATTTTGTTTAGAATACGAGTTGTAGTTGTTGTTGCGACCCCAATCTCGGTTTTGCTGATTAGAACGGTCACCATAATGGCTCCGGTTGACAAATTGCATTTGCCGGTGAGGTTCGTTGTCTCTATCTTGGTACCTACCGCGAGAATTATACTGCGGTTGCTGTTGTTGATGACGGTTGTCGTTGATATTTCTAGCTGTTCTATCTTGGAAATGATTTTTGCTTGGATTATTGACCGGCCACTGATCTTCGGAGTGTTCACGGGACTTGGTTGCAGCAGCATTGTGGTTGTTCTGCTGATTTTGTCGGGCGGGAGATGCATTCAAGGCATCTTCTTTAACCATATCCTCGATCTTGTTAGACCACGTTGTTATCGGTGGCATGACAGTTGTTATTGGAGGTAACTTGATCTCGTTAGAATTTATATTTGGTCTATCCTTGGAGTTCTGCCTACGATTTCTATTGTCGTTACGATTATTTCTATCTCTAGAGGACCCATCGCGATTATCGCGACGAATCGATTGGAAATTTGATTGATGTTGGGATGCCAAACCTGGTTGCTGTTGTTGTCGCACATCTGTATCTGTCTTTGGTGTATCCTGTGTCTCAGTCTTAGCTGGCTTTGCAACTTGTTGGCCATCACGCTTTGATGGAGTTCCTAAACTAGAATCGTTACGATTTCGATTGTTCTGTCTCCGAGGTTTGCGCTCGCGACTTCTGTTTGGAGCTTGACCAGAGCGAGGAGTTCGGTTATCTCGATTCTGCCGAGATCTTTGACTATCTTGGCTAATTTGTTGACGATCTGCATTAGTGTTAGGTCCACGGCGGTGGTCGCCCTGGTTTCGGCCAGAACGTTCGTGTCTGCCATCATAGCCAAACGGTGTGCCTTGCTCGTTCTTACTCTTTGGTTTTTGCCTCTCATCTCTGAATAAATCATGACCCCAGCGTTCAGAGTCCGTGCGCTGTTGACGCCTGTTGCCTCGACGGTTATCATTTTGTTTATCCTGCGATAGCAACTTTTTGGTACCAGGTGATTCTTTGACCTCATTACCATCATCACCCTTCTTGGAAGTTGTAGAAGTTTGCTTGTCACCCTCAACATCATGAGATCGATCATCATGTTCGTAGAAAACGCCTTTCTTGGGAATATACTGTGGATTTTTAACATCTTCATCCAAGTCCAGCTTTTTCTTTTCAGCTTCATCAGATTGTTTCTCTTGACCATCTACATCTTCAACGACCTGTGTCCCCTCTTCGATGGGATCTGCTGAGTTTTCGTCGGCTGGAGATGGAGAATTAGATTCGGCAGATGTCTTGATATTAGATAGCATGATGTCGGCCCAATCAGAGTTGCTAGCCTTTGGTTTGAAGCCATTAGCCACTTGCTCTGGCTCAGATTTAATACTTATTTTGGGATCAACAGTTTTTTCGTCACTAGAAGTTTCATTGGATCGCTGTTGAAGTTGAGAGTGATTGTCTGTTATTGATGCTTGATTGACACTGGCATCACACGGTTTCTCGGATTCATCATGAGTATCCTTGACAGCTGAAGTCGGAGTGGAAGTTGTATTGGCCAGAGGTGAGTTTTTGTCAGCGTCTACAAATTCCTGAGAGGTCTTGTGTTTCTCCTCCTCAATATCATGAAACTCTTCTTCCTCTTCGACATCCTCCTCCTCCTGATCTTCTATGAACATTTCTTCATCGCTAACATCACTCGAGGCAAGCTTACCGTTGCTCGCCTCGGAGACTTTGGTGACATTGATCTCCCTCGTGTCATCTTCTTCGTCGTTGTCAACATCTACCGAACACTCACTAGTATCTGACACTTCGCCAGCCAAGATGGATCTTGTTAGCTCAGCTGATTTCTCTATCCTCTTACGAGGTGTCAATGGTGGTGTAACCGCTTCATCAAGTTCTGCCTTTGGAATGTCCGCATCATTTTTACA
The DNA here is from genome assembly GCA_015350385.1 of Aculops lycopersici. Lineage (NCBI taxonomy): Eukaryota > Metazoa > Arthropoda > Arachnida > Trombidiformes > Eriophyidae > Aculops > Aculops lycopersici. The sequence continues at coordinate 10,153,931 of WNKI01000002.1, read as the reverse complement.
AGGTGGTTGGTGCTCTTTTTGCTCAGCTAGAGGTGGTGTCTGCGAGTTAGATTGATCGTGTAGCTTGTTATTATTAGCCTCACTTCGAATTTGTTGCTTATTTTGTTCGTGCACACAATTATGATTATGTTGATCTAGAGTTGGTTTATCAAGATCATCTGCAGCCTTGGAGGCAACTGCTGGACATGCATCCTCATTGTCTGCAACCTCTTGGGGTGGTGTCGAGGGTATCGGTGTTGCCAAATCGCCAGCTTCATCTTCTGCTAAGGATTCCTTCTTTGTTAGTATATTGTTGTCTCCAATAATGTGCAAAGCGGCTAACCGATCCAAAATGGTTGTGTCAACAAGAACCTCTGTGCTGGCGTTTTTAATACTCTCATCGTGCAATTGATGCTGTGATTCTTGCTGCTGTTCCTGTTCTTTGTCTTGTCTCTCATTGGGAGTTGCCGAGCTGACAGTTGGATCGGCGGTTAACTCGCTCATGGTGTTGATGACAAATAATAAGGGATTTGGTGTGGTTTATGAAAGTTGGATAGAATGTGCAATCGACTATAAGTAGAGTCATAAGTACTTGTATGTATTATTGATGATGATGATGATTATTATGTTTTATAATTTGTGATAGCAATATGAATATGGTTAAGTGGGTTGGTCCTAGTTCTTTGAAATGATTTTTGGTGATGATAGCTGTTAATAAGTGTTTTTGTTTGAATTGATGAACGAATATAAGGGCTTGAATTCAGGTGTTTGTGGATAATAAATCAATAGAATTATAAATGTATTATGATAGTTTGCAATAATAATTGTTTGGTTTTGGGTAATCAAGGTTTAAGTTAGGATTCGAATGGGAAAATGGCGAATGGTGTGCGATTAAATGTTTTCTCGATTGCATGTATTTTGGGCCAAGTTCGATCCCTTCTCTCTCTCTCTCTCGCTCCCTCACATCAGTCAGTCGAAAGAGAGCGAGGGAGTGCAAAAGTAGGTATTTCGAATGCGGAGAGATGGAAGCAGCAGCAGCAGCGGCGGCGACGTTGCAATGTGCAGCACTGCAGCATTAGTAGCAGCAGCGGCCGCCAACACAGACAAAATGCCGCTGTGTGTTTCGTGGTGGAGGGAAGAGAGGAGATTCAACGCTCGTTCATTTCGCGACTCGCGAGATTGTGGTGGAGGAGGAGGCAGACAGCGAGGCAGGCGAGATAATATTGTGTGTTCGCCCGCCATACACACTCCACTGTTTTTGAGATGGGAGTGTGCCGTGTTACCGAAGTTGGTGGTGCGCTTGGCGTAGGTTATGTGTGATAAACTCGTTTGCCTGTCAGATGAGCGCTCAGAATCGGGTCGAGAAAGATCCCGAAAGTCGGGTAGCTGAATGAGCCCGCCTGGCTTGTGTGTGTGCTGAATCCGCCTGAGCGCACACACGGCTAGAATTGCCGGCTCAATTCTGGAGTTTGCGACTGAAACTGTTGGGTTTTTTGCTCATTGATTTGACGCAGACTTCTTGTCGCCTTGTGCACTCGGCGCCACATGCAGTCTGGATTCCAACTGCACTCAATGACTGTTTTGAACTTCAAATGCTCGAAGCCGGCTGCTTTTGTCCGGGTAACTAGACACGCCTTCCTAAGCCAAACATCCCGGTCCGGCCTCCTTAAGCTGCTTGTCATGTGTACGTGTGTCAAAGTTGCCCACTCACTTGCATGCGTTCGAGCGTCTGCCTGCAGAATGTTCGTGAAATTCCCATTCGTTTCTGGCACCTACCAAACCGTTCGGCTTCAGACTATATGTAAAAGAGAGTGCGCTGGCCGCATGCAAGGAAACAAGTTATAACGCGAGAAAAGAAGCCGCAACGAATCATCAAAATTCTAAGTTTCAAGAAGCACATGTGTTCAAAACTTATTATCTAACCAATTACGATCATCAAGCTATTAGTAGAACAGATTTCATTAATTTACACACCAATTAGAATCATCAAAAATGGTTCAAAGTCTCGGTATCTCGGTGGGCAATGCAAACTCATATGTCGCCGCCGGTTTAGGTGGTGGTATTGAGATCTTGCTCAATGAGTATAGTAATCGAGCTACCCCATCCATGGTGGCCTTCGCCGACGAAGTCCGAGCCATTGGAGTGGATGCATCTTCAAACTTCTTTATGAATTTGAAGAATACAATTTACGATGTTATGGTGATGGTTGGCAAATCTTACAAACAATTGATTGAGGAGCGCGGAGAGAATAGCTACCCGTTTAAGCTGGAGGAGGCACCAAATGGTCAAGCTTTGGTTGTTGTTAGACATCTAGGTATTGAAAGAAAATTTACACTAACACAAGTTTTAGCAATGTTATTTACAAAATTAAAGGGTGTTGCCAACAATGCCGCTGATTGTGTAATTAGCTACCCACAATTTTTTCAGGCCACCCAGAAGGCCGCCATAATCCATGCGGCCAAGATTGCTGGCTTGAATCCGCTATCGGCTATATCAGAGATGTCAGCGGTTGTATTGAATTATGCCTATTATAGAACCACAAGCAAGGATAGTCACAAATTTATTATGTTCGTCAACTTTGGCCAATCGAATTTGCAAACAGCCTTGGCCTGGTTGAATCCAAAGGAGGATTTAGTTCGAATTTTGGCCGCCGAATCGGAACATGTTGGTGGCAAGGATTTTGACAAAGTATTAGTGGACCATTTTGTGAGGCAACACAATCTTAAACTCACCCAAAAGGCATACATGAAAATGTTGGCGGCTTGCGAGAAGCTCAAGAAGGGATTGAGCGCCAATGCTAGCGCAACCATTAATGTAGAATCTTTAATTTCCGAAGAGGAAGACTTTACCTCAAAAATAGAGAAGACAGTTTTCGAGGAGCTTATCAAAGACTTGCTTGCTCGAGTTGAATCGTGTCTTAGGAGAACATTGGAAGTAGCGAAAGCAAACTTCGACTGTACTATGGCCGAGCTTATGGAGATTAGATTTCAATTAGAGGCCGTTGAGGTGGTCGGTGGTTCAACCCGGGTACCGGCTGTAAAACAGTTAATCCAAGACGTATTTGCTTTACCCCCATCCACGACCCTAAACACAGACGAGGCAGTGACTCGTGGTTGCGTGTTACATTGCGCAACATTACATCCCGGAATGAAGGTCAAGCGCGAGGTGAGGATCATGAATTTAACTAACTCAGAGTCATTCTATAAATTCGATAACATCCAGTGTGATAAGGACGCGCGTCGGGTTGAGCTCGAACTTATCACTTGCGATGCCAAGTATCATGCGCGAACTGATGCGAGGAACACTTTAGAGGAATACATCTACTCTGAGAGATCTAAACACCAGGATGGCAGTGAGCGTCTAGTTGAGCTAAACACTTGCTTGGATTGGTTCTTCAGCGACGAGGGGATGGACGCTAGCGAGGAGGAGTATAAATACAAATTGAGCGATCTCAAGAAGAAGGTTGAGGTCGTAAAGCCTGTTGAAATTACGATGGAAACGGAGGAGAGTGACGTCAATGGAGGTGACGCAATACCGAACTCCAACGATGTACCGGTTGAATAAAATCTTCACTTTGGCCAAAAGTGAACCACGAAAAAACTCAAAACCATTTATATATTTTGCTCATGAGTATCTCCTATGTTCCAGTAAACATTCTTTGGTCAACTGGCAGCCAGGTGGCGCAACTTTTTGATCTGTTTATTTTCATTTCTCCATCGAAGCTTCGCTCAATCACCAGGTGAGTTACACAATGCAAGTTACATAATGCTTCGGCGGTCGGGGCAGCAGCGTCGACGATGCTCAAGCCATCGTCGTGGTCGCAACCAACTGGCGCAACTCCCACGATCGGAACTGGCGGTTGGATCTCCCTCGGCTTCCATGTGTGCGTTAGTGTGTCGGCATCCTCCGGCTGGCCAATCGAAAGTCCTCCTACTTTCGATCGAGGTTAATTTAGAGAGAAGAGAAGTGGAGGAGAAAACTTTCGCACGCACTAGTACGATGCAACGATCGCGTAACCAAGCATCGACAAACTGTTGCGTCGGTTGGTGGTATCGACTCAAGAGTCGAGACGGCAACAGCAGTGACAAACACGACAACGGTGACCAGTCGACGCCAACTCGACTGGTTTCCTGTCGTTGCGCGTTCCCACGTCCAGCGGCCGGCCGGCCGGCCAGCATCGGTGGTGTTGGTTGCGCGTTAACCTGCAAGTTTTAGGCAGGCCGGCACGTAGGTACGTGGGCACAAACACCCGCGCACTGTTGCGCCTTTCGCTGGAGCCGCCGCTGGCGTCGCCAGGTAAGATTTGATAACTCCGGTCGCCTGCTTCAAGGTGCTTCACTGTGTTACGGCCGGCCAAGTCACTGCTCGTGCGTCATTTCCATCTCCATCTTCGTGTCGATAGCCGTTGTTCAGGTTAACCAAGGCGCCTAGTGCGCAGAGAACGTGGGAATTGGGTTGTTGGGTTGGCCGGTCGGCTAGTGCGTATGTGAGTTGGCGGCGTTGGTGGCGTTGGCCAAATGAATTGGCGTCGCAACGTTACATCGCGTTGCGTTGCGTTGCATTGCGTCGCCCTCCCTCCACTTTAGCCTAAACAAGCAGCGTTTGCTTGCCGACCATCCGCTTACCCGGTTGCTTGGCGAGCAAAATCGAAAGTGAGCGCCGGTGGCGCCATATGGACTCGCTCGTCCCCCGACTTTCTCCTCTCGCACGCTCGCCACCCTCGAGCGCTCGTCGCCGTCGTCCGCTCTCACGCGGGCAATTCGTTTAGTGAGCGGGGGAAAAACCGGAACCGGAACTAGAGTTGCGAGCACGTAGCTAGCACCTTGAAAAAGGGAAAGGCAGCAACGACGAGTGGTCGCACTACGTAACAACAGCAACTGGTCACTTGAGGGCGCCGCTCGGACTCTTGGAAACGATAGCGACGACGACGACGACGACGACGACGACAGAGGAGCAACAGGCTGCCTCCTTCTCCCGGCCGCCGGGTTCGTCGGGCAGGAAATTCGAGGCCAGATTTAGAAGGCGGGCGGTTCCCCTGGATTTTTGTCGCTCAAAGGAGGAGGCTGGTTTTGGTTAGTTTGCTGGTTGTTCGAATATTTGGAGAAAGTAGCGGCGCAAAATGGAAGCGATTGTCGGCGAATCGACGCAACGCAAGCTGCTTGTTGCGCGTAGTGGTCGCGTCGGTGCCCAACAAGCCGACCGAACAAACGAACGAGTCCCGGTTGACATTGTCCCGGTTGTGTAATAACGGGCACTGGGGGTTGGCTGCCAACGCGTTTCTACTTTAAGGTGAGGTGAGGTGAGGTGAGGTAAGGAGAAGAAGAAGAAGAAGAAGCGTCGTTATTTATAACCAGCCAACTAGAGGGGAGCTCAGCTCGCGCAACACAACGCGCGCAGTTACTTTCGCTCCCGCTACTTGTTGATTCCCTGGCTTATCCAATACTGCGCGCTCTCTCACTTTCTCTCTACGCACGTCATTGTGGTCCCTCTGATTACGCGAACACTCTTGCAAGCAACCAACTCAGTCGGGCCGTCGTCATTGTGGTGTCCCGCTGCTCGCTCAGTTTTAGTTTGGGATCAAGTTCAGCAGTTTCACTTGAAACCAGTTCAGCTTGCAGTATCACATATTTTGTCCTATAGAAAGAGAAAGCCAACCATCAAAACTCGCCACCAATCCAATGGAAGTTAATTAAGGAAGAAAAAAGAACCCACAACACAAGCTAAGATAAGAACTCTGCCACTCTCAACTTTACAGATGCTCCTCGACCTGTTACGTCTAGCGAGTCTCGGCCAGAACATGGAGTTACTGGCCTCCCTCCAGCGACAGCAACAACAAAACAACCAACAGCAGCAGCAACAACAGCAGCAACAACAACAGCAACAACAACACTTACTTTACATACAAAATAGAGCTCAACAAGTGGATCTATCTGTTGAATCATCGTCTGCAATACAACTTCCGGTTTGCGCCAATCAACTTCACTACCACCACAAAGACAAAAGCAAAAGAGGCGACAAGAGACAGCAGCAACAAGTTTCCGCTGCCGCCACCTCAAACCAAAGTGTTTCAGATCAAGCCAACCTGAACCAATGCAAACCCTTGGACTTGTCCACGCGAAGTACCTCTTGTGATTTACACTCCCAGATCATACCTCAGCTGCAAAGTCACCTACTCGATAGCCACCAAATCCTATCTTCGTCGTCCTCGTCCTCGTCGTCAACGACAACCTATAAGCTGGTTAGCGATTCCAGTGACAACAAGTGTCCACAGCAACATCGATACCGGCACCAACAGCAACCTCCGAGTTCCAAGCAACTTCTCATTACGAGCTCCACTTCGCCCACCTCCTCGTCCTCCCTTATGAACCTTAGTTCAAGTAAAAACATTTTTGATGCCAACCAGCAAGTAATGAGCAGCAAGCATTCAACTGATATAGTAACATCTTCAAAACTTATTAACAATCAAATTTCGCCGCTGGCTCCAACAACCACAACCTCCTCCACTACCAAGATCAAATTTGCTGCCACTTCCACAAGACAGAGACGCAGGCAAGCGAATGGCACCAGTGGTTGCTTGAAGAAAGATAATAATAATAATGATAACGGCAAGACTAACAAGACTCCGAGATCTCATTTGTGTCTCATATGCAATCAATCCTTTTCGCGCTCCGATATGCTAACTAGACACTCGCGCCTCCACACGGGACTCAAACCCTATCAGTGTTCAAAATGTCTACAGGTATTTAGCCGGAGCGACCACCTGTCGACTCACGAGAGAACTCACACTGGCGAGAAGCCCTATCAGTGCAAACACTGCGACTACAGTGCCTGTCGGCGCGATATGATCACGCGACATATGCGAACACATAGTGAGCAAAGGACTATTAACGGGAGTCCAAGGAAACGCAAGCTTAAGGGAAGTGGAGCCGCGAAGAGAGTAGTTAAAATGTCGAGTCAGTCGATTGCCAAGAGGTTTGGAACGAAGCAATCCACCGAAACCGATCCCACGGGTCGTCGCCATCACCAAAATCTAGATATTGCAACAAATCTTGAGTCCCAAAACGCAAGTCCCAGTTTGGATTTGGACGAGGGAGTTGAAGAAGAGATTGAGGTTTAAATTTCCACAGGATATAAGAAAGTAATAAAATTTTCGCAGGCGAAAATGAATTCTTGAGCATACATCTTATTTGTAATTTGATATTTGCTATTAAATTGATTCAATTGCAAATGAAAATCTTCAATCTTTTTCTCAGGCTCTCTGACAAGTTGCTCGGCTTCTGTTGGATTCATTATGTCCTCCTCGCCGAATGCAATTAAGCTTCGTCATTAATCCCATCGTGATCTTCATTTGTTTCCCCAACTCGAGGGTTCCTCTATCTGCATTTCTTCAAGGCCACTACCGAGGCCAGTGGTGGTAACTTTCCGCCGCAAGCTTCCAGCTAGCGGCTCTGGAGGGCGCTCCAAGGCGGGAGTTACATGATGGTTTAATGCACGGCAGCGACTTGGAGGGCAATTTCCTGCCGCCACCTGTTGGTCATGGATTCAAACATCATCATTAACGGAAGCAGCGATTCGAAATTGCGCAAGTTGAGCAGTACAAAGACCACGTTGGTGGATGCTGCAACGCGCAAGTCCCTCAACGAGATCCCCATGCAAGTTCCATCTCGAGCTCACTAGTTTAGGGGACTCTCTTGATTCGAGATTTGATTGTCCAAATTAAATCTCTGTGGACAAATGGGTGCATTTAATTGATTGGTACACCTACAAAGCCGAACTGGAGCGATGAAATGGATGTGCCAAGGCTTAGTGTCATCAGCAACCGGCGACTAGTCAATGGTGACTGCAGTTTGAATCATTGCCACGAAGAGGTCAACAATAGCGCCAGTGGCAAGTGGCGCGTAAGATGAATGAAACACTCGACTCTTATCCTACGGTGCCAGTTGCAATCTTGCTGCCATAGTCGAGCAAAAACCCGGATTCTCCAACAAAAAGTGATTCTGTCCAGCTCGATGGAAAGCCGATTAACTTTCAGCACTTCGACGGTGGTCCGGCAGGAGATTTTCACCTTGCTCAGAAGGTGAGAAATCGAACGCCTTTGGCGCGTTGAGCGAGCCAGCAGCAGGTGGTCTTGCAAACGAGTGACGAGTCTATTTATGTAAATCAATTGGCTCGAGTTGATTGGTCTATCGTCTTGTCTCCGTTGTCAGTTAACCAGGAATCTCATAGAAGGACTACTAACTCACAAGACTCGCCGTTTAGCTCGACCAACAGCTGCGCGGTACTGACAACAGGTGGTGTTGGTGGCTGTTGTGGCGAGCGTTCATGGGTGGTTCTATCCAGCAGCTTGCTGGCTGCAAGCTCTGGCAGAATGCAGGACTAGCGAGCGACCCGAATGCAGCACATTGAGTCGCCGTCGAGAACAAGCTCTAAAAAGAAGGAGCTTGGCAAATTGGAGCGCCGCCGAGAGGGTGACTTTTCATCTAGACTCATTTGATGAATCTCGCCGAGTTTCGAGTTATTTTGATATAAATCTCTTTTTCAATAATCACACAAACAAATTCACGAATTCATCGTTCCAACTATTTTCGATTCAACAGGTGCGATCCGATGAAACTTCGAGCAGGCGGGCGGGCGTGAGGTATATAGAAATAGAACCGGAAATGACAATATCCGGTCACTTCCCATTGATGGTGGGATACTTTTGTGAGTTTGTCTCGATCCAGGCTGACAAGCCACACGACAAATCAAAACACCCTCGAGTTCAGTGGTGCAGTTTAAGTTACAAGTTCAGGTACAGGTACGGATAAAGAGAGTTGGCGATCAAATTGAAATCATAGGCGGCACTGCTCGGTTGTTGTGGATGTCGTCGTCGTGGTTTTTGGTCCTTTTCTCTGTCTCCCCCGCTGGCTCTTCATAGTTGCTTCATAGTTGCTTCATGGACCAGGGTTGCTGCTGGCCTTTCGACGCCACAATGGTCCCGATGGTCGCTGTCGCCGCTCCAAGGTCAGTGGCGATTGTTATTAGGCGACGCTCGCTGGTTGCAGTGTATCTTTGCGAGTGATCTCGTTGCGCGCTCGATTGAGCAGCCAAGCAAGTCAGGTGAACTTGATTTGGAGGAGGCAATCGAAATTGAGAGGCAGCAGCAGCGGCGGCGGCGGCTGAGTATAGTGACGATAATTGGTCGCCAGCTTTTCTTTTCCATTCTCTGACGCTCTGGTAGGTGGATGGCAACCTCAACAGGTAGACGACGAGAGGAGAGACCAACACAACGGCAACGGCAACGGCAACACCATTAACAGCAACAAATCTTGGTATCGCAAGTAGGAAACGCGATCGTTTTGGTGTTGCCTCCTCTGCGGCCACTGTGGCCGCAAGAGTCGGAGCCGAGGTGGAAGAAAAGGGACAGACAGACAGACTTGAGGTTTGAGTTGGGAAGAATACATTGTATTCTCCTGCAAGTCTCGTCGGTTGCGCATCTCGCTGCCGACGCTTCACCTGTTGCCTCACACTCTTGCGTTGCATTTGCGCTCCCCTCGCCAGCGAGCAAGCGGGTGAGCGAAAAAAGAGGAGACGAGTAATAGATTCTAGATCGAATCTTCCCAGAGAATTTAGAGGAAAGTCGTGCACTGGCTTGTGACTTTGGGCTACGTGAGTCAATCTAGCTAAGCGGGCCACGCAGCCAACAAGCGAGCAGGTAAGCGAGCAAGCGCACAGGTAGGCAAGTGAGCGACTGACTGACTGACTGACTGACAAGTGCAAGAATGGAAGATAGCGAGGCGAAGCGAGAGAGCAAAAGAGGCCCCCACTGACTGAACAAGAGTCCGCGTGCCCGACGATGCGGAACAGGCCGATGGGAAGACGCCAGGCAGGCAGCCTGTTGCTCGGTTTGTGGATAGTCTCGAGACAATAACTTGGTCGCCATCGTCGCGAGGTAGCGCGGCGCAGCGCAGCGCAGCGCAACACAATCCGATGCGATGGGATGCAATGCAAGGCTAGGCAATGCCATGAGTCAGTTGCAGTTGCAATTGCGTTTGCCGCGGCAAAAGCAACAGGTTGACGATGGCGACGCGCGCGTTGCGCTCGACTAACTTTGCGTTCATGACTTTTTGCTGTGGCTGTCGCTTGAAAATGCGAATGCGAACGTGAATGTGAATGTGAAGCCAACTTTCGTGAAGCAAAGCAGAGTAAAGTAAAGTGAAGCCAAGTTTACAAGTTGTAAGCTTGCGACTGAAACCATCTCGCTTGCCTCCTTTTTACCTGAAAACTCTGCTCTCGATCTCCACTACTCACTCGCTGAACTTGGAGCGCGACGATGGCAACGCCGCCAAAGACTACAATGTTCATCGCAACGTTAACTTTGGCGACGTCGACTTTGCCAACAACAACAACAACTACAACAACTACAACTACAACCTCGACTCCGACTCCGACTTCGACGACAACCACAATGACGACGACTGCGACGAAGATTGGCCGGCGCCAACCACCTTTTTTGCCAACATCTGAGGCGGCGGCAGCAGCAGCAGGTAACGTAACTAACGCATCAACAACAACAGTAACAGCAACAACAATGACAAGTGGGAGGCGGAACTCGCCGGTGGTAATGGTGATGGCAAAGGAGCGCCGGCAGCGGCAGTCGCCCTTTTCCACTGTCTACCTGTCCGACTCTCTCTCTCTCTCT
>WNKI01000002.1:10102548-10142927 GCA_015350385.1 Aculops lycopersici | reverse complement strand
TCTCTCTCTCTCTCTCTCTCTCTCTCTCTCTCTCTCTCTCTCTCTCTCTCTCTCTCTCTCTCTCTCTCTCTCTCTCCCTCGCTTGGTCGCCAGTCGCGCTGGTGGCGAGCCGGCTAGCGAGCAACCGAGCAACTGGCGACGGAACATGAAGCAACACTCAGAGGAACTCCGAGAAACCCCGACTCTAACTGACTCCAACTTTGCCAACTGACGACGACGACGACGATCAGGACGAGGAGCCGGCAAGCGCAACTACTACTCTCGACTACCTGGTCGCCGTCGTCGTCGTCGTCGTCCCCACAACCACCGACTTGACAAAAGCTCGCTCGTCTTCCGTCCACCGTGATCCCGTCGCATGTGCGCGAGCACCTGTCAGTAGAGTTTCCGCCGTCGTCCTAGTCGAACCTCATTGGCCGACTCGCAGTTGAGTTGGAGCCTTGAACTTGAAACAATCATCTCAACTCCACTCACCTCATTCTAATCCAACGTAACATAGCATTACATAACATAACACAACATAACATAACATAACATAACGCAACGCAACGCAACGCAACTCACCTGTTCGTCGCCTTTAATGGCACTGGTAGAATTCACGGTTCCTTGTTTAATCTAAAATTTCCGTGGTTTCTCTGGTGCTATTAGCGGGCGATATGAGCGCAGCGACTCAAGGGGGAAATTGATAGGTTTGTAGGGAATCCAACGTGCAGCGGACGAGATGACAGCAACGGCAGCAACGACGACAACAATGCAAGTAATTTATTTAGACATATCAGTTGTCAGATTGATTGATGAGTTCGAAAGAAGTGGTGCTGCATTATTGGCAACAAGACGCAAGTTAATGAGCAAAAGCAAAAGCACGAGCAACACGCGCGCTATCACTATCCTCTCCTCTCTTTTCCCTTCACACCAATCGCCCTCCTTTTACTTTCGATTCCAGTTGCCACTCACACAAGTGTCAAGCTTTAGTCTAGCCGTTTGATTTATTGCCTTCCACATTTTTATTGCTTTGTTCAAATAACGGCAAGTGTCAAAAGTTATAGGATTCAAGGCACCGAAAGCAGGAGCAAGACATAGATTCAAGATTTAGAAAGCACAAAAATCTACCTAAGAAGAGAGGAAAAGAACAAGCAGAACATTCAAACTCCACCAAATACCACCTCCCATTCCTCCGTTCCTTGGCACTGGAAGAATTCACCGATTGTTGTTAGCCAGTATCGTGGGTTCTCGGGTGCCAGAGAAGAAGGGGAAGTTGTGATCGACTTGAGAAGCCTACTCATCTGAATCTATCGCGTTCTCACGAGAGACAAAATCAGGCCATTTGTTTTTTTTCCTCGTTTCATTGATAATTTAGATTGAATTATCGATCAAACACCAATCGCTCGAGAGTTCATCTTTGGAAAATTCAATTGGATCCTGCTAATTGAATTCAAATAAACAGGAGGCTCAACATTCAATCTGTTACATGTACAAGATTCGATTTGAAATTGTGAGCAACACCAAAAGAACTTTCGTAGCAGCAGCGGTTACTACCCACGCGAACAAGTGGCGCTCAACAAGTGGATGTCTCTGTGTGGGGTCGTAATGAGTAACGCCAGCCTCTAATCAGTTTTATCATCGGCCAGAACAACACGCCGAAAGAGGGATAAGAAGCAGCAGCAAGTTGCTGCTGCCAAATCAAAGAAAAGTGTTTCAAATCAAGCAAACCGTTTGCTATGTCACCTGTCGAGCGAAGTGCCTCTTGTGCCTCTACCCATCATCCCAAACTATACCTCACAAATCAGCTTCAAAGTCTACGACTTGACAGTCATCAAGTTCTATTTTTATCTTCATCATTGTCCACAACGAGGATGACAACCTATAAGAAGCTGACCAACGATGTCAGCGGCAACAAGTGTCCGCAACATCATCGATCGATATCGACACTCACAAAGATAGCAACCCCCCCCCCAGCTCAAAACATCTCTTCACATGCTCGACTTCGAATACCTCCTCGTCTTCCCGTTCGAATCCTAATCTGAGCACGAACATTTTTGGTGGCAACGAGCAATCAATCAGCAGGCATTCGGCTGGTGTCTATGAAACTAATTAACAATCAAATTTTGCCTGTACCTCCAACAACGACAACCTCTTCCACTACCAAGATTAAATTTGCGGCTACATCCACAAGACAGAGACACAGAAATACAAATGCGCCATTAGTTGGTTACTTGATAAAAGATGACAATCATATCGACATCACATTATGGCCATATTGCTGGTCATCAGTATAATCACGCGAGATATTCGAATACATGGTGAGCGAAAGACTATGGACCCTAAGGGAGCATAGGGTTGAAAAGAAGAGGTTAGCCAGAATGTCGAACCAATCGAATGTTGGAATAGAGCAATCTAACCAGATCGAGTCATTGAATTGTCAACAATAACAGAATCTAGACATCGCAACAAATCTTGTGTCCCGGGATGAAAGTCCGAGTTGAGATTTGGATGAGGGAGTTGAGGAAGAGATTTAGGTTTGAATTTCTACAGGATGTAACTAAATAATAAAATTTCAGCAGGCAGAAATGTATCTTCAAGTATACATCTTACTTATCGTTTAGATTTGAGATTAAAATCTATTAATGATCAATGAGTCTATAGCGGATCAGAATCTTTAGTCTTGGAGGATATATCCCAGTAGTGTTCAACTCCAGCTTTTTTAAACATGTCTCGAATGTCAGCCTCATTGTTCATCTGATGAACTTTAAACTTATTGAAAGCTCTATCACCAACTTGGCCTTCCCATATTAGTTTGCACTCGCTCGCTCCCCATTGGATCCTATCCAACATCAAATGTTTGAATTTTCTCTGCTGCTTTGGACCACCCTCGACAACAACAACATTGAGATCCTTGTTTAGTATCACAACGCCAGTCATGGTTAACTGCTTAGCATTTTTGGAAACCTTGAATTTATGTGCCTCGGCAGACAAGTCTGATACCTTATATATGGCTACCCAAGTGCCAACTACACTGAGATCTTCCTGAATTTTCCTCAACTTCTTTGCTCTCTTCTCCTCTAAAGTCAATTTGTTGGCCTGGTTGTGCTCTAAATGAGCCTGTTGTCGCTGTTCCTCTTGCTCTCTGACAAGTTGCTCGGCTTTTGTTGGATTCATTATGGCCTCCTCGCCTAATGCATACATTATATTTGAACGCTTAAGCTTCGGCTCAGGCTTTGGTATTAATCCAATCTTGATCTTCTCTTGTTTCTCCAACTCGATGGCTCTTCTATTCTGGCGTCTAAGTTTCTTTCGCTCTTTAGGTAGCAGAATAATGGGCTCTTTTATCACAGACATACCTGGACCTGGTGGCTTCTTTGTGGATGGATGTTCGACTAGATTCGTTATTACGCCCTCAAACAGTTCTTCTGGCTTCACATTATACTGATTTAGCTTGGTTACAACATCATCGAGAGATCTACCCTTCAGTAGTGGCCTATCCCACCATTCGAAATCGGGAACAACTTCTTCTTCTAGCTGCTGCTTGTTTGTTGTTACTTCAACTACTTTATCTGCGTCGATTCCAAGCTTAGAAGATCTAGCTGCAATCTTCTTTTGTAGTGCCTCGAGCTTGAGCTTCCTTCTCAATTGCTCTGCTTCATTAATAAATGTACCAGGCTCGTGGAAGTTCAGGCCACGTCGCTTTCTGGCAATTGCAGGTGGACCGGCTGTGGCCTGAATTTTAAGCAATTGGTCTTTCTTCTTTCGCTCCTCTTCGCGACGTTTCCGTTCCTGCTCGGCCCTTTGATGAATCAAAAGACTCTTCTCTGCCATTTTATATTAGTTTTAAATAATTATAATAATTAATAAGGCCTAAGGGAGTAACATATGATGGTCCATATGATGTAAACAAACACACGATTGATTGGGAATGAACCTCATTCAATGAGGAAAAAAGTTCGCTCAAAATAGGCGCTTGTTTGAATGTGGCGCCTCCTGCTGCCAAAATTTGCCTTGGCAGGCCAAATAGCTTCCGAGATTCTGACAGTCAAACTTAAGTATTTGTTGTGTGTTTGTGTATAAAACTGATATATACATATTATATTACAATCTAAATTATTATTCATGCAATAACATAATTATTATCATTATTATTACTACATAATAATTTATCCATCAGATTCAGATTAATTAATATTGAATATGTTCTTCTGGGATTGGTTGGCTGGCGCCCTGAGTTATCTGGGTTTATATAAAAAGAGTGCCAAATTATTGTTTCTTGGACTAGATAATGCCGGCAAAACAACCCTCTTACACATGCTCAGAGATGATCGAATGGCCCAACATGTGCCTACATTGCACCCAACCTCAGAGGAGCTCACTATGGGTAGCATCAAATTTACAACATTCGATTTAGGTGGCCATCACCAGGCTAGAAGAGTATGGAAAGATTATTTCCCGGCTGTAGATGCAATTGTATTCCTCATCGACGCTTTTGATAGAGACCGATTCGCTGAATCAAAAGTTGAG
Source organism: Aculops lycopersici (assembly GCA_015350385.1). Classification (NCBI taxonomy): domain Eukaryota; kingdom Metazoa; phylum Arthropoda; class Arachnida; order Trombidiformes; family Eriophyidae; genus Aculops; species Aculops lycopersici. Next base: position 10,138,421 of record WNKI01000002.1, on the reverse strand, counting down.
TTGGATGGATTACTTGGAGATGAACAATTAGCCAACTGTCCTATCGTAATCCTCGGCAACAAGATTGATAGACCGGGCGCTGCAAGCGAACAGGAGATAAGACAATATTTTGGTTTGGTCGGTCAAACAACTGGAAAGAATAGAATCAATCGCTCAGATTTGCCAGGTAGACCATGTGAGGTATTCATGTGTAGCGTTTTGAGAAGACAAGGCTATGGAGAAGGATTCCGTTGGTTAAGTGATTACCTATGAGAGTATGATGATTATTAAGTATATAAAAGCAGTAGCGAATGGAGCGATTCATTTTCACTATCATCAACATCATCACATCATCATCACCACCACTTTAACAATCAATAGGAGGAGGCATTATCTGTAATATGTTTAGAAAATATGTCGCCCCTGTTTTTTCTCTCGCCTGGTGCCTTTATCTGAAAAACTAGGGTGCACCCATGCTACCGAACACCTAGCCAGATGTCGGAGGCTAATTTGACTTCGATCGATCGATCATCATCATCAACAACAACATGAGAGGAGCAAACAAGACACCCACATTCAAGATTCGAATTGATTTAGAATGATGAAGACAAAGATGATGAAATGAATGCCGAGAATCAATGTTGCGAATTTGATAATAATTGCTAGAAAAGAAAATAACTAATAATAGGCTAAAAGGGTTTTTATGAAATACAATTCTATAGTTGATATGTGTACAAATATTGAAAAGGGAAAGGCGAATAAATTTATTGTTTTAGAGAACAAACAAGCAATCAATTTACCCTCTAGAAAATAGTTACAGGTGTTGTTCTCATTGTTATTGTTGTTGTTGCTGTTGAAGATGCGGTCGAGGTCCTATCAATTGTTCAATATCCTTGGCATTCATCACTTCTTTGGTAATTAGATTCTCGGCTAATAAGTTGAGCTTGTCCATGTTGGCACCCAACACTTGTTGTGTCCTCTCAAATGCTCGGCGAACTAAAACCGAGGCACGTTGATCTATCACATTAGCTAGGCGCTTACTGTATGGTTTCCCGCTTGGCTCATTGGGATCCTCTTTCGGAAATGATATGTTTCCAATTACTTCATCAAATCCATACTCCTTGATTTGAGCCATTGCAATGTCAGTCACTCGCTTGAGATCATCCTGAGCACCTGTGCTGAGATGATTGAATTTTAATAACTCGGCAACACGTCCGCCTAGAGCCATGCACATTCTATCAAAGAATTGATCTGGTGTGTAAAGTTTCCTGTCCGATGGTAAGTATTGCGCGAAACCAAGAATATTCGTCGTTCTCGGCACAATAGATACCTTGAGAATGGGATCGGTGTGTTCTAATAACCAACCAACCAAGGCATGACCACTCTCGTGATAAGCTATAATCCGTCTTTCTGCTGCAGAGATAGAGCTAGATCTCTTCTCGGTTCCACCCACTACCCTCTCTATGGCATACTCGAGATCATCAGCTCCTACTACCGTCCTGTCTCTACGGGCCGCAAATAGGGCAGCTTCATTGCAAACATTTGCTATATCTGCACCACTCATTCCAGGTGTTAGTTGAGCTATACGATGAGAAAGCTCGGAGGCATCTTTCTCAAGCTTGATCTTGGATGCATACTTCTCGAAAATCTCCTTCCTCTCTTGTAGATTCGGTAAATCTATGAGTATTTGACGATCAAAGCGGCCGGGTCTAAGCAGAGCCTTGTCGAGAACGTCGGCACGATTTGTAGACGCCAATAGTATCACACTTTTTCTTGCGACTAGACCATCCATCTCCACTAGTAACTGGTTGAGCGTTTGCTCCATCTCACTGTTTGCAAATTGAGACCCGCCTCTCCTCTTTCCGATAGAATCTATCTCATCGATATAGATAATACATGGAGCTAACTTATTTGCACTTTTAAATAGACTTCTAACTCGTGATGCACCGACTCCACCGATCATTTCGACAAAATCAGAACCAGCTAATGCCATAAAAGGAACATTGGCCTCTGTTGCGACGGCCTTGGCCAGTAAAGTTTTACCGCATCCTGGTGGACCAGTTAGCAGCACACCTTTGGGTAGCTTTGCGCCCAGTTTTGAGAATTTTTCCGAGTTCTTGAGGTAGTCAACAAATTCCATTATTTCTACTTTAGCCTCCTTTAGTCCAGCAACATCTTTGAACTTGATACTCGCAGCATCAGCGGCTCTCTCAGCTGGATCGACAAGTGTGAACTTAGCCTTGGTGAAAGATGACATTAGATTTGTTCCACCAGTAACGCTCGTGTTTTTGTATATCATATACATGATTCCAGCAATAAAAGCCAGACCCAGTATTGATGGTAATATTCGTCGTTCATATATGATGGGCACACCGTTGCCTGGTCTAATACCAAGCGACTCCTCAAAGTCTCTAAGCTTTCTCTCGAAGTTTTCAACACTAGGGACCTGTAGAAAGTATTGCTTCATCATTGGACGTTTTCCGTTAATAATGGCACCCTCGTGAAGGAATACCCTTACAAAGTTTGTACCTGGTGTTATCACTAAACGTTCAACCTCTCCCTTGGCTAGCATATTGAAACAAAACTCATTCCAGCTAATCTTCAGGCTATCCTGAGCGTCAGATATATTTCTTGGGGAAAGGGGATTTTTTGGTTGACTTTGTTGCATGTTATATGGATCTTGGGCAGTTAGTCCAACGGCAGACAGTGTTGCAAAACCCCAGACGGGGAGATTTGGGTAGTCGTTGTATGACTTGGATGAGCCATTATGTTGATTTGATTGCTCCTCTCTATTCCTAATTCTAGTTGCTTTTATTCGGTAGGTTCGCGCCGATCGACGGATCGCATCAATTCGTGCCTCGAAAGATCTGAATATATGAGACCTAATGGGCTGTTTGGCTAATAGTTGCCTAATCATTGTGATACCTTTCTAAGGTGGTGGGTCAACAGTAAAACATAAGAGGGCGATTTGGTCCTCGAGAGTAAATGTAAACAAAAACAGTTTTCAGGATGCTTCTCAAAATCTGAATGCTAATTTTCAGTGCTACGCGTTTACAGAATGAGGTTTTCATTAGTGATAAAATGCGCAAAATCGTGTCCCCCTTCATCCTGTCAGGATGGCCGAGTTGGTCTAAGGCGCCGTGTTAAGGTCGCGGTCTCTCCGGAGGCGTGGGTTCGAATCCCACTTCTGACACATAATTTTTTCATTTTGAACGCGGGCTCAATTTTTGTGTGCATAGCGAATATGTATTTTTTTTGTTTTAGGGGCCCATGGTCAAGACACTTGAGGTTGAAAAAAGTAATTTTTTGTTCCATCCGTAAATAGAGATTTTCTTTTCATCCCTTAGAACAAGTTAGTATTGTTCATAGTATCTGTGCACTGTGTTAAAGTGACCATTACCTTCTAACGTCAAAAACGCAGTCAATTGGACAAGTGCACTGGAAAATTATCTATTCGCCTCGCCCACTCAAGATAGTCCCATTATATCACTCACTATAAGCAAGATCTTTCACATTACTAAGGAAAAGAGAATAGTACTTGTGTCTCAATCTAACTGTGCTTGTCTTCTCTCATTGGCAATTGAAATACACATTGTAGCACTAACATTGGCCTCAAGAGAATTGCAACTTGTTAGACCATTTGCCTACTATTGCCCATCAACGTTGACTTCAATATAAGGTTATTGCCATTGAAGTGGTCGTTTCCCCCTTGAGTGGCGTTGGCGGTGAGTCGGGTCGGATCGGATCGAATCGAATTTGGCTCGAAGTGGCGTGGTGTTAGATGAGAGCAAGAAGTCACTACTTATCTAACAGATGAGGAGAAGGAGAAGGAGAAGAAGTGGCCGAGTTAATGGGTTGGCACGCATGTGCTTACAAGTTAGCTCGTTGGTTATTTAGAATAGAGTAATAGGTGATGTTGCTAGTGGCGCTAGTGGGTTTGGTCAACTAGGGACTCATTGATGGAAATTAACACAACGAGGACAACGTTGAGATAATCACAACAACAACAACAACACGATTAACTAGCGTCACTCTATTGTGTTCATAGATCACAAAGATCAATTTGAAAAGATTGGATTGTTGTGTCTAATTTATTGGCGGTGCTTTCTAGTCTAGTTGTGTTTACCAAATAAACTGAGCAGCAAACTAACTAGACTAAATCTAAAGCGCTTGTTGGCTAACCTAAATGTTGCGATGCTCATCTCATCTTGTTGGGGTGAATCCGAAACTCTAGTGTTCATCTTGGTTTGGTGGATGCAGTTAATGCTATTACTCGATAAACTAAATAAGTGCAATTACTGCTGCTGCTGCTGCTGCCTCTACCACTACCACTGACGCCGCCGCCGCCAGGCGCTAGGTGCCACCTCGTCGACGGCCAAACTAAACTATTGAATCTCAACTAGCAGCCTACTAACGAGTGGGGGGCACTTTGAATCAGTGCATTAGATTGAGGTGGGAAAAGTGGAGACAAGTAGATGTATCTAGAGTAATGGTGGATTCTCTATAGCAATAGAGAGAACTGAACTATAGTTTAATGGTTGCTTAAGAGTGTTTGTTGGAGCAGTTGCTATCTCGACAGTAGGCAGGAGCAGGAGCAAGAGCAGCAGCAGCAGCAGCATTAGCTACCAAGTGCCCTTAGTGCGGCTCAATCTAATTTGGCTTTTTATTTGAGGCCAGAGGAGGAAAACTCTCTTATTCTATTAGCCAACCTTTGAGTCTTGGTAACTTTGCGACTACGAGTTACCTTTGCCTTTAGCGTCGAGCGACTAAATCGCGAGCGCCCGTCGTAGTGTCAGCGTGATTTACTTTAATGGCCGCTTGGGTTGTAGGCGCTTGGGTCCTGGTTGGCCGGTGTGCTGTTGGTGGCCGAGCCGGTGGTTGCCGAGGCTGCTGCGGCGGCGGCCGCCGCTGCCGCCAATTGACCCGATGATCGCGCCCAAATAAACTGCGACCAAGAGAATGCATTCGAGGCCAGAGAGGAGGCCTCTAGAGCCGAATAGTAGCGTTTGTATTTGTTACGTCTGTTTTGAAACCAAATTTTCACCTGCGTCTCGCTCAAGTGCAACGAACTGGCAAGCTGAGATCTTTCACTACTAGACAGGTACTTTTTTGCCTCAAACATTGACTCTAACCTCATCACCTGGTTTCTCGTGAACACGGTGCGCGTTTTCTTCTTCCGGCTGCTAAGTTGTTGCTGATTTGTTTGCTGCTGCTGCTGAAATTGGTGGTGGTGGTTGAGGTGATGGTGGTTGTGGTGGTGGTTGGTGGTGGTGTTGTTGGTATGTGGCAGGTGGCCGCTGGTGTGCTGACCACCCAGCGAGTGGCTAGCTGGGGACAGGTGCGTGGTTGCGGTGGTGCTCGACGACGATGACGACGTCGAGGCCGCCGACGACAACGATTGCTGCGACTCCTGCGATTGCTGCGAGTGCTGAGATTGTGGCGATAATTGCGACTGTTGCTCTTGCTTTGATTGGTTGTTAACTTGGCCCAGGTGGCTCATTTGAAGCTGTTGATGTTGTTGCCGGTGGAGTAGATGGGGTTGTTGTTGGATAGCCGCAGCGGCGGCCGCTGCTGCCGCCACTTGTTGTTGTTGTTGCTGCTGTTGCTGCTGTTGACCTTGGTGCACGATGGCCGCCGCATATTGGTGCTGATGATGCTTGACAAGTGAGAGGATGTAGTCGATGCTAAACGGTAGAGTCGGCGGCGGTGGCGCCCCACTTGCTGCTGCCACCGTTGCATTGCTAGCGTTTGTTGTGGCGCCAACGCTCGAGGTGGTCGCTGCAACTTGAGGATTCATTGCCAACCTCAGGTGAGTGTATTCTTTCTTGTGATGTAATTTTCCGACTCTCTTGACTTGCAAACATTAAATGCTCTGCTGATTCCCTCCTACACTCGACTCTAGCTGAGTGATTGCGATGCAAACGACGAAATAAAACTGCCGCCGCTATATAGCGCCAAAGTTTAGTTTCCGCTTATTCGTCTCCATTTAGTTGGCCACTTCACTTGGCTTCGCTCGTTCAGTGAGCCAGTGAGTCGCTCTACTTTAAAGTCAGCCTTTAGTTAGCCTAGTGAGTTCGATGGGGTGTCCAGCTCGGAGCTGCGCATGCGTCACTCTCATTCTCTTGGAACCATATGAAAGATTTGACCGAGTGAGCTGAGAGAGAGAGAGAGAGAGAGAGAGAGAGAGAGAGAGAGAGAGAGAGCAGCAAAAGTGAGCAGTAAAAGTAAAGTGACTGGGCCAAGCAACAAACAAAGTGAGGCAACCCAACTAAAGCAAATCCCTCGCCGCTTGCTCTTGCATCTCGAGTCAATAGTAGCACCACCAGCTAGTGAGAGACGCAAAGAGATGCAAACTTTACTCTCTGGTGCCAATATAAAGGGATTCAACCTGAACAAAGTTGCCATTTTTACTCTCACTTCTCCCACTTCCATCGACTCAACTTGACCAAGAAGCCAATCAATTTTCCGCGAACCTGAACCATAAAACTTGTGTATCATCGATGCACGCGAACTCTTGTTTGCGCGGGCGAGTTGAGTGTTTCGTCGGGTGACACTTGTTTTTCCAACTCCACAAAAGCCACAACATTTCGCTCCCGCTCTCGTTGCTGACCTTTGAAGTGGAAAAAGGTGTCGCCAATTGGTTGGTTGGTTGGTTGGGTTCACGTTGGTTGCTTTCTATTTTTATGTCGACCCCGACCGAGCAACAAAAATATAACACAAATCAAAGCCTCGATGTTCACTTTGCTTGCTCCTTTCCAGGCGGCCCTCAACTCAAGAGGCGCGAGTTCAAATAACTATAATCAATGGATAATTAAAGGATAATACTTTAGTTGTTTCCAGTTAAGGCAAAGCCAGCGGATGGTATAATAACCCAGAGGCACAACAAACAAACTTTCACTTAGTCGCTCTTGGTGACACTAAAGCTAAAGCTAAAGCTAAACTCCTCACTGCAACTGCAACAAAACAACACGACGAGCAACCATTTGAATATTATTCCCCTGAAAGTTGGCGCTTATAGTGCAAATTTGTAATTGAAATTAAGCTAGTTTTATGCAAATGTCTTTTTCCTTGATTTCTCAGAGCAACTAAACTAAACGAGACTAAATGAAACGAAAACGAGGAGCTAAAGTGTGGGCAAATCTGCAAGAGTGTTGCAAAGAAAGCGGCAGAGAGCAAAAGTTGGGCTTGATACCAACTTGAGCCAAGTAAGCCCTTGATTTGGCCGATTCACGGACGTTACAATACACCATTAGTTAGTTAGTTGGCTGGTTAAGTAAACTTTAGCTAAAAGCTATAGACTAGCTTTAGTTAGCTAACTCTGATTCATTAACCAACTCTATTACTGGTCTCAGTGCTAGTGTATAATACAGAGACGGTTGGATTGGATCACGAAGGACAACCATTTACTTAACAAGCTCATCGAGTTACGTTAGTTGAATTTGCTCAACTCTTGTCACCCCTTTCTACGTCACCTACTCTACATAGTCAAGACAAATTAGATACATTGATTAATTAACGAGCACTAAACTTGTGAGCACTAAACTAACTAGTTGGTCGCTCGTTAGTTAGTACAGGAGTTGAGTTGAGCAAAACAAACTTGAGAGAATCTTTGGTGGAGTTTAGTTCAGCTTAGTTTGGTTTGGTTTGGTTTGGTGTCTGGTGTCTGGTGTTTGCTGTTTGCTGTTTGCTGCAGGTGTCTTTAGCGGCACGCGAACACGCCGCCAATGCATTCTAAAGGTAATCTATAACTTGAACCTCCGCTGCCATTCAAGCAAGTTGCGCTTTTTGCCCATTTGATTGATACAACCACCAGACTATAGTCGCCGTCGTCGTCGTAGTCTCGGTAGAAGTGGTAGCAGTAGAAGTCACTGTTAAAAGCAAAACACCAACTTTTATCCAGGTTCTTTGGCTTGGGTAACGCAAGCAAAAGTTCAAGTAGACGCTCCGAGTTCGAGTTAAGAAGCACATCAATAGAAAGAGAGTTACAAAGCGAGTGGCTGCTGCCCTTTTCAACGTTAGCGTAGGGGAACATTAACGTTGCGCAGTTTTTGTTGCACATTTCCGGAAGCAGCCGACTCTAAAGAGGTAGCGCGTGCCTCAGTTACCTTTGCCATTGCTGGTATCAATGTCAAGCGGTCAACAATCAGCTGGGAGTTGATTTCACCATTTACATCAACAATAATAACACATTGACTCGCTCGCTTACTCTAGGCTTTAATTTACTCTCAAGTGAGGAAGTAGATTGAATTGCTTATGCACCATCTACTCTCATTCTCTCTCTCTCTCTTTAACAACTCCAGCGCCAACATTGATGGAGTGAGAGTTCATTATACGACGTCACACGAGCGACACTGACACCAACAGTGACACTGAAGGCAAAGCAGAGAGAGAGAGAGAGAGTAGTGCCACTGTGTAGTCAGTCAATGGGCAGGCAGCAATTGGTTTTCTTTCCTTGTCCTTGCAGTAAGATTTTGGCGGGCGCGCGAGCAGCTGAAGCGCGCGACACACAGGAAGCTATTGGGTTACGTTGATTTACTTCCAGAGCAACTGGCGCAGTTGCTCACTTTGAATTGATCCACTGACGACGATTGCGACGAATTTGAGTTGCTAGTTGATCGAGAAACAACGAGGCAAATTATCGCGCTTCCGATCCAATTGAGTTCAGCTCAGTTAATAGACAGAGTCTACTCAGGGAAGCAGAGAGGGAGAGAGAGCAATCAAATCACTTGGACCACTCGCGCGTTGCGCTATTGGGGGACACTTTTCCTACCCATGTACCAGATACTTCCACTTTGACAGCTCCATCAATTGGTTAACATCTAAAGATTACACAAGAGATCAGTTTGCGAGTAGAGGTTTGCTTAATTTCGGCGACGATCGCATAAGCACATTTCCTTGTTAGTTGCTTAGTCGTCGCCATGAGTTGAGTTGCTAACCTCAACTTACAAACCAAACACTAGAAGAAAAAATAAGGAGAGCGAGAGAGAGAGAGAGAGAGAGGACGACACAATCTTATATTGAAGCCAAAACCCATCGAAGCATTATGGACGATTAATATGGAGCGCACTCAGGAACACACTACGATGATAGAATGAAACTACAATCCTTCAACGAGAAGCAATAACAATAAGTTGTCGCTTCAAAGTGTCAAAGGGCACTGGCTGGATTTTGGGCGTACCTAGGTGATGCGTCGTCGTCGTCGCTTTCATCGTCGCCCATTGGATTTGATTGCATCTCCTCCCTGCTGGCACCAAATTCGATGGCGTCGGCATTTGTGTCACTAGGCGTCAACGTCATTCACGCCATTCCAAAATCCAGGCGCCCGGTGGTTGCGGCTTCATCTACTAGCAGCTGCCTCTGCTTTTGCTGCTCACTGGATTGCTACTTGTCGTGGTAGTCATCATCCAACGACCTTTTGATTGAATCGCCGAGAGCGAGATTGAAATGAACAAATCAAATCAAATCAAATCATTTCATCGAATCGAATCGAATCGAATTGCAGCGAGTGAGTTATTTTAATCATCGTCGGAAAGGGGAGAGATAAGAGCAGTCAATTTAATTGAAACCAGCGGGCCATTGAGCGCGCGTTTGGCGGCCAAACACACTTTGCGGTGTGGAGTGGGCAAGTTTGCCCAAAAAGCCAAACTCCAACCCGAAGCCAGAATTCAAAGCTTGCGGCAGTTGGACAGAATTCTGATCGATCAACTCTAATTCGCTTGGACTTTCGAATTATTTACTCCGCTTTTCTCCAACAAACCAGAAAACACTTGTCGCTATCTCCGCCTCTATTTTGGTGTGTGCTTACTTCAAATAGAAGGCTCCTCTTTCATTCAAAATCTATGTGTTTGTCCATTGAACTCATCCATTTCAACAGCCACAATCGTGTTGGCGAGTTCACTGGGATTCAAGGAGGCGTGAAAAGGTACACTAAGAACTCGATTCCTGTTCTTAAAGAGCAAAAGGGATCTCCTCCTATCTATCTATTTATCTGTCTATCTATCAACACGTCGGATCTTTGCACTTGAACGCTTCCGGTTCGCCATGAACCGGAACTTCTGCTTTCGCGGTAAATGCCCCCCGAGAGGAGACGAGCTAAGTTGTCGTTTGGAGATGTGAAGCAAAACGTATTGTCGGTGGTATTATGATGGTGTTAGTGGTCCCAATACAAGCTAACTAGCTAACCAACCAAACGCCAGCTACCAAACGGCCGACTGGCCATTGAAGCGAAGTGGGATCAGCGCGCTGGATGATGATAACTCAATGGAGCGATAAACTCCATTGGCCAAGACTATAGGTCAATATCAATAACAACAACAGGCACGGCGCGCTTTCCAATTATAGTTATAGTGCACAACTGGCGCCTAGTGCGCCAGTTGCGCACTTGATTGCGGTTAATGGAAGTGGTCTAAATAAATGGCTCTCCTTGAGTTGAGCGATTGGAGTCGGCGGCCAAAGGCGCGGGACAGATCAAATAGATTAGCATTGGAGTGGTGATCGAATTACTCACTCGAATTACTAACCACTGGGCAAGTTGGTGGGCAAGTAAGTAAGTGATATGCTTTTAGAAGTAAGCAGTCACTTGGATGAGGGACTGCTGGAGTTAATTCATAAGTTCAGTTATTTGATTAGTTGGTTAGTAAGCGAATGGAATCAACTTTTGCGACGACGAGTTGGTGTTTTCTATGTGACGTCACCGATTCCATTTGCAATCATTGTGTGACCCCATTGGCGACTTGGCCAATCACGTAACATTTGGTCGCATCTACACACCATAATCATATTTGCACCTATGTGACTTAGAGGCTAGCTGATCTCGCTACACTTGCCTCGCATTTAGCGCAGCACTAAGCTAGCTGCAAAACTAGTCCACTGTTGTGATTGGTTTTGTCCCAATGCCAGAGCAAATGGCAACAATTTTCGTCGCCCCTGGACCCAAATGGGCTGTTAATGCACTGCGACCACGATGGCCACGATGGCGACTCTCAGCCAACCCCGGCAAAGTTGCGCATTCGACGCGTTGCGAAAATTTCGATCACGAGATTGAACGCTCACTTGTATCCGAGTTATCGCCTTCCCTAGCTGCTGCTGCTGTTGCCGATGCTTGGACTCGGCCACCCAGAAATAAAATTGCTAGAGCATCCATAAATAGAAGAGACACTAGAAATCAGAGAGGGAGAGGCAAAAAGTGTTCGAGGGCAGAGTGCGAAATTGATTCGCGAATTATAATTTGCCTCTGCAGTTGCTGTCTCCTGGCGTTGTCGCTAGGTACCTCGGCTTGTGCCGCTGCCGCTACTAATGCAACAACTAGCACCGTCGGCGTCGCCGAGAAGCGAACGACCCAATTCTATTATGAACGCTCATGTTAACTACCCACTCGCTGTGCCCGATGGGAGTTGCTTATAGTGTTTGCTTTGATCTGTGTTTAAATTGATTATTTGACTTTCGAACGCGAGCATCACTACAACCACTTTGATATTCGATATTCGATATTTGATGACGCCGATGGGCGCCAATCATTACAACAACAGCTAAAGTCCACGAGAGCTGCCATTACCAACTAAACTAAACTAAAGGCCACAACTTCAACTACAACTCGAAATGCGTAATCTGCTCCTACTTTCAGCGACGGCAACAACAACCTCATCATAATCATAATCATAATCATTATTGTTGTAGTTCATCTGGCAAAAGCGATGGGGTGCGAGCATGTAATTATTTGGGCTGGTGCATTCATCGTCATCATCATCATCGTCATCGAGTGCCCATTTGGTTGCCAGTCGCTGCGTGGTTGTTGCTCACGCTAACAACTTAACAACACATGCTCGTGGTGATATTCGAGCAGGTAAGTCTACACAGAGCTATAGCCTGTGTGTTGGAGATAAGAGGCTTGTGATATGAGACTTGACATTTGTTTATCGTGCGCGACCCAACGCAACGCAGCACAGCAAGCTTATAACCGGAAATTGAAATCAATGACATCGATATCGAACCGGTTCGCGGTGGCTGCGGCGCTTTCGGAGGTAAAACTCGGAACCCTAAGGGTTGAGCTGCCAGCGGGAAGTAGAGAGCTTCGAGAGAGAAAGTGAGACTTGACAAAGTGGACTTTTATTCGCCATAGTTGAGTTAATGGGCGAAGGCTTGTGGGCATCGAGATGGAGTAGAGCTGTCGCTGCCGGAAGTTGATTTGGACATTCGACGAAGGCAATTTGAAGTCGGCTAAACGAGAGGGGAGAAATTGGATATTTGTCTTGTAGTCGGTTAGTTGGTCGGTGGTAGATAAATAGCCGAGTAAGTCACAGGAGCAAGAAACAAATTGGTAGCCGAATCGGAACAATACTACTGCTGCTCACTTACTATCACCATTTACTTACATCATTTGTACTTACCTATTGTAACAGCGACTCTGCTTCTTGGTTGCTTGCGGTGCTCAACCACCAAAGTAAGTGAAAGAGTGAGCGAGAAATAGAATGATGACACAACAATTTTCCGCTCAGCGCCCAATGGTCGTGATGTAAGATGATCTCATTGCCATAGTCTCCGAAGATTCGGGTTTCCATTTCTCCTCAACAACAACAAAAACAATTGTGTGACATCTACTTGTGTATACCTCCACTACTACTACTACTACTACTATTACTATAACTACTAGGTGCCAGTTGTGAGTGGAAGAGGCTAAAGTTGTTGCAGTTGCTGGCTGGCGTTTGTGAGGCGATGGTAACATAAGTTGTCTGGGGAGTCAGTCAGTCAGTCGGTTGGTTGTTGCAGGGGTAGTTGTCATGCTTGCGTCCATTGTTTATGTCCTTCTTAAGTGGATCGCGAGTCGCACCGGTAATATAACAACAGAGTCAACGACAATCAATCATTATTTACGTTTCCTTGCTATTACTTACTTTGCTTGTCGTCGTCGTCGCCGACGTTGGTCGTCTTCCTCTCCCTCCTCTTCGATGTTCTAGTGTTCAACTTCGATTTCAACGTACTGCTCGAGTTTTGACGTCACAACAACTTGTATGACGTCAGACTTACAACCACCGACCGACCAAACACTTTGTCTGTCTCTCGGTCTCCTCGGATCGTGGGGTCGAGACACAAACTTTTCGAATTGTGGGCGCGACTCTTTGGGTTTCACTGCGAGGGAGTTGAAATTTTTCAAATGATTGAGCGCAACTTGGACAACTTTGTTCCTTGTTACCAAACGCACTAGTTCCCTTGCATCATTCTAATACTCCGCGTGCCATTTGAACAGACTGCTATTTCTGTCCAAGTCGCCCACTCGCAAATTGAAGTGTGACAATTCAAAAGTTGGAAAACCAACAAATCAAATCCGCCCGTCTGCTTTACCTTCACAGCTTATTTGTACCTAGTATCTCTAGTTAATACGATACTTTTCATCTTTCTAATATTGAAATACAAGTTTCACTTACTTCCTCCTAGAAAAAACCACTCCGGGAACCAATAAAATTTAGATTCTATCTGTCATTTTGCAGTGCGCGCCATTGTTGTTGCAATTCGAAAACCTGAGCAAACCTAAATCCAAACCTAAACCTAAAAAATATCCACACTCTGTTGTTGTTGAATAATTTATGGCCTCCCAATGGAGAGTGGTAGTCGTAAGGGAAAAATAAATAAGTGTATATAGCGAGCAAAGTTGTTGCGCAACAGCTACAGCAAAGCAAAGCAAAGCATTAAACGAGATCCACTAAAAGCGATTGGGTTTCATTTAATGTACTCCTCAAATTGGAGCTTCTCGTAGCTCCCAAAGAAAAAACTCCTAGAATTGTCCACCTGTCCTATTGCTCTATCGTGCGACAATTGCAACTACAGCTTATTGTAGAGGCCATCTGCTGTGGCGGTAGCCAATAACTGTTGCCGCTCTTTTCGGTTAAATGAACGAGGCGACTCAAAGAGATGCTTGGTGGCATTTCGGCCCTCGTTAAGCTCAATTAATTGAGAAAACAAGTGAGTCTGCCCTCAGGTTAGCAGTGGATCATCACAGGTTATAAATTAATTAACAGTTTGAAAAAAATCCCTAACAACTCATCGTAGAGCGTCAATGGTTTAGTGGTATAATATTCCGTTGCCATCGGAATGACCCGGGTTCAATTCCCGGTTGACGCATGTATATTTTTTGCTTTTTTCCGCTCCTCTTGAAACTCCCAGTCATTATTAAATTAATTGTCGATCAAATACAGATGACTTCAATTATTTAACACTTATTCGATTTAACTGATATTTTTATTGATTTTTTTTCAATCTTCAAAAATGATTTAGAGGCAATCCTAGAGTGACAGTTAGAAAATCATGGTGGTACCTGTTGTCGCCCGCCGAACGGATCTGATGGATGGTCAATCATTGGGATCTGGTCAACTTTTCGAGATTTAGCTCAGGATTGCTTGTTTTTCAATTGGTGATTGTTTAGACAATTATAGAATAAGTGTGCATATCGGTATGGTAAATGTTTTGGTGCTGTTGGTTGTGGTGATTTGATACTCTTTATTTGGGTCACTTCACTCCGCTACCGCTGCTTGATTATCTCCAGTCTCAGCAGCTTCTGGCTCGGTCTTGACAACATCCTTTTGATCGGCGGACATATTCGTATCGGCTGCTACTTTATCACCACTTGCTGCTTCGTCGTCACCTCCCTTTTCGCCCTCTTTCTCGACCTCCATCTCGACCTCAGCGACTGCTTCCTTAGGAGCGGGAGCCGATTCCTCATTGGGTTCTTGTTGTGCAATCGAGGGTTGAGCTTGATGGTCCGTGTTGGCCACGAGTCCTGCTGATGCTGCTGCCGCGGCCGCCGCCGCCGCAACCACTGCCGCCGCCGAACCTCCATTCTCGGTGACCAAAGGAGATGTTGTTACCTTGGGTCGCTTTGTCTTGGGCTTGTTGGTCGAGGTATCACGTCTACCCTCGCCCTCGTCCTCACTATCCGAGTACTCGGCATCGTTCTGAATTCGTTTCTCGGAGGCTCTAATACTAATCCGTTGTTCGTCATTCTCGTGCTTATCCTCGTCCATGTCATCATCAATGTCGTTGATTGCATCCTCTGGTATTGGTTGCATTTGGACACCTGGCGCGTGCGGAATCAATCTGAGATTTTCGAACAGCTTGCATTTGATCTTGTCCAAGTAATCATTTGGATTTGCATTACTCATATTTGATGGACTTATGTGGAGTTTGAAATCAGGTCCAAAGTATTCAAAATAGTCATTGTAGGGCAATTCGTTTGGTATTTCAGTATCTAAAGCGACCGATGTTTCATAAGTCCAACAACGGGCAACATTACGGATTGTATATCCACCGCCTCCAACAAGCAACAGCGGAATGTTGAACTTCTTCATAAACTCCACACACTTTCCATGCCCCTTGATGGTCAAATTAAAACAACCTAATCTATCTCCTGATAATGAGTCAGCACCACATTGTAGCACGACCGCATTTGGTTGATAAGTTTCCATAACTTTCGATATAAGTGGTTTAAAGATGGATTCATAAGCATCATCATCGATACCATCGCGCAATGGAAAGTTAACAGCGTAATACTTTCCCTTGCCGGCTCCAATGTCTCTGAGATCTCCGGTTCCTGGAAAGTACTCGCCATATTTGTGAAACGAGCATGTCATAACTCGATCAGTGGTGTAAAATGCCTCTTCCACTCCATCGCCGTGGTGAATATCTATATCAATGTACAGAACTCGTTGATGGTATTTGAGTAATTCTAATATAGCAAGGACGATGTCGTTGACATAACAGAAACCACTGGCCTCAGATTTCTTAGCGTGATGCAGTCCACCGCCCCAATTAATTGCAATATCGGTTTGTTGTTTGTTAAGTTTTACTGCACCAGCTACAGATCCACCGGCAGACAGTTGGCAAAACTCGTACAGTCCATCAAATACTGGACAATCCTCGCCGACATTGAATTTTTGCATTTGCTTGTTATATTCTTGAACATTATCTGGTCGGATACTACGCAAAAACCTTATATAATCATCGCTATGAAATTTTGTCATCTCCTCGGCCATCGCCTTGTGGGGTCGGAAAATTTCCATCTTTCGATAGATTCCATAATTTAGGATTAAATTATGTGTCATTCTTATACGATGTGGTTTCATTGGATGGCCTTGACCATAATAATAATTACCGATGTCACCATCGTAATAGTAACAAACTCTCTTCTTGGGTACAGAAGTCATGATAACTGATACATAGAGTTTCCGAGATGTGGATAGATGCAAAGAAAATTTGATTTGTGTTTAAAAATACTCTGATTGATGGCTAGTTGACCTCTTCTTATTGAATGCAAATGTATGATTGGTTCTTGGTAAGTTATAGATTGACATAAATAAATGATGGGATATACATATATACCTCAATTAGAAGAATTGAGGAAACATGGATTGGAGATGTTGGTTTTGTGCAACAGTATTGGCGCTACGAGCGGCCAGTGGCGCGGTGGCCCGGTCGCTGCGAGAACCGTTTCCACTGAACCAGGGGATTAGAAACAAAATTAGTGCGTATGTGCTACCAGGATTCCACTGAGAATACTGTACTAATTTTATAAGCAGGACGAACAAAAAGTTTTCGTTGTCATCCCGTCCTGCGAAGTGCGTGCTCAACTGCGGCCAATTGCATGAGAATTTTTAACCGCCTTCACTGTCTCAAAATTGGTCACTCACTCGACGGGATCATTATGGACAGTTTTGTGTTGTGTTTCGATGGGGAAAGTCTTGCCTGCCATATAAAAATGTTGCCTTTATTATGCGACTCACCCTCACGCTTATGCACTGGAAAAAGACAGCAACACGTATTGTTTGCAATCCATCGAAAGTGACCAACAAATTGTCTTTTTTATCCAACAATCTTGGGGCCAATCATTTACTCTTCTATTTTTTAATCTCTTGCTGCATTACTCATTGCAATAGGGGCAATATTGGATCTAGACACATCAGAGTGACTGATCAAGACCCCATACATAAGCAGCAAACCCAGAAGAAAACAATCGATTTATATAATGAATTTTCAGTCTTAGAGCCAAGACAGTTATTTAGTATTTCAAATTTATGGCTTTAACATCGCCCAATATTAGATGTCAACTAAACGAATGGGGCCTCCCACCCTTGATAGTAGCATGGTACAAGAAACAAGGTATAGCCAGTTTATTCGAATGGCAAGCTGAATGTCTTTGCAAAAGAGATGTCCTCTTCGGGGGTAATCTGGTCTACTCGGCACCGACCAGTGCTGGTAAGACTCTTGTTGCAGACTTCCTCCTTCTCAAGAGGGTCCTGGAGTATGGCCGGAAGGCACTAGTCATCGAACCATTTGTGGCCTTAACTCGCGAGAAAGCTGCCACCTTGAAATCCATGCTCTATACGACAAAAGCTAGAGTAGGTGCTTTCGGTGGAAACTACTACACTCCAGGTGGTTTGACTGCCGTAAGTGTTGCCGTTTGCACAATAGAGAAAGCGAATAACTTTATAAACAAATTAGTGGGTGAGAATAAGCTCAGCGAACTTGGTATAATTGTAGTCGACGAGATCCACTATGTTGGCGATGAGAGGAGAGGTCATCAGTTAGAACTTCTCTTGACTAAAGTGTTATATTATAATTGCCAACAGGAACAATCCAAGAAGATACAAATCGTGGGTCTCAGTGCAACGATACCTAATCTCAGATCGATTGCAAGCTGGCTTAATGCCACCCTCTATGTCACGACCTATCGACCGGTTCCTCTGGACGAAATGATCAAGATCTCAAACAAAATCTACAATGTTAAAGACTACATCAAGAATCCCTCTTGTGAGCCCCTCGAAGTAATCAACTCTAAGAATATACCGATCAAGAAGGATCAAGATGATATCGGCTTCCTATGCCTGGACTCTATAGTTCGAGGATTTTCTACCCTCGTCTTTTGTGAGTCAAAGCGTGAATGTGAAACTATGGCATTATTCTTATCCGAACAAATATCTTATGCCGGCAACATGTTGACTAGTGAGAATCCAGATTTTGTTGAGACAGCACAAAAACTCCGTCAAAACTTGTCTGTTGCAAAGATATTAGACCTCATTGATAAGCTTAAGAAGTGCCCAGTAGGCTGTGATAGAGAGCTTAAACAGGCCATCAAACTTGGTGTCGCCTTTCATCATGCTGGCCTAACCAGCGAAGAAAGAGAAATTATCGAGGATGGGTTCAAAGGGGGAGCTATCAAGATACTTATGGCAACTTCGACCCTATCGTCAGGAGTCAATCTTCCAGCCCGCAGAGTTATCATTAGAAGTCCGACTGCTTTCTACGGAGGCGGATCTAACTATCTGAGAGATATGCTCAACCCAATAACTTATCGTCAGATGATCGGACGAGCTGGACGTAAAAACATTGACTCCAGCGGTGAAAGTATCTTGATATGCAAACAAGAGAACCAGGATATTGCTATAAAACTAATCAAAGCTTCTTTGGGTGACATCAACTCCTCGTTAGGCCATCGCATGATAGCTTCTGAAGGTGAGCCAAGTGGTTTGAAGAAAGCTATCTTGGAAGTTATCGCAAACAACACAGCCAAAACTAGAGTGCACCTGAATCAGTATCTCACTTCAACATTTTGGCGAAGTTGTCCGTCAGATGAAGAAGATAAAGCTGTGACTGAAGCAATAACAAAGACTCTAAGGTATCTAGTCAAGAACAAATTCATTGAAGAGCTAAAGCCAGGTGTTTATAGATCCACAAGGCTCGGAAATGCTGTTTTGGCTGCTGGATTGCATCCAGATGAGAGTCTAGAACTTCTACAAGATTTGATCCAAGCACGGAAAGGTTTTTGTCTCAACAATGATCTCCACATTATATATCAAGTAACGCCAGCTGACATTGCGAGATCAACTGATATCAAGGATTGGAAGCATTATTCGGATGTCTGGAATCAACTTGACGAAACTTCCCAGTTTGTAGGCTCACTAGTTGGCGTAGATGAAATAACTGTTGCACGTCGATGTCAGGGTTTTATGGGCAATCTGGATGAAGAGAAAGAACGGATTTATAGGAGATTTTGGATTGCCTTAATTATAAATGATCTGATCAACGAGATGCCACTAATGAAAATTTGCACCAAGTATCGAGTCTCAAAATCCGTCGTACAACAAGCTCAAAGGGCTGTAGCTCAATTTGCCGGGGTCATGTCTATATTTTGCCAAGAGCTTGGTTACGACAATATCGCAGCCCTAGTGCATCCATTAGAATCTAGAATCAACTTTTCTTGTCAACGAGATCTACTTGAGCTAATCAAACTAAATATATCAAGACCAGTAGCAAGAAGCTTATTTAACTCGGGCTACAAGAATATCATAACTCTCGCCAAAGGTGATAAGCTAGACGTAGACTTTGCAATAAGACAAAACAAGCCATTCAGGAAAGATCTATCTTTCAGTAGTGTCAATGATCAAGCTCCATCGATGTGGGTTCCAGAGTTGGCAAAGACCTTGTCGACTTTAGATTACGCATGTCACATTGTGGAAACAGCGAGACATTATGTTGAGATTGAATACGAAATTGAACTACCCTCTCAAAATAGCAAACGAAAGCAGGACTTGCCTCTTACACCTGGAACAAGTGTTGATTCTAGCTCATTTGCTGATTCTGAAGCGGGTGATACCATTGAGCAGGGGGCACCTAAGCGTGGACGTCTAGAGAATGGTGAATATCAAACTATGATTAATGGATAGTAATATAAGACAACTATCGTCTGATCGCATGACATAATGATCAGACTTCTGCATGAATACTAAATAAATTGTACAACTTTATCTTTTCCTTTACATATTCATCCTCTTATACAGGTACAAGTTTATCCGAAGACGAAGCTGATCAAAGGCAAAATGAGCAAGCTATGGTTAAAGTCAAAAAGGATGTACCAAATTTTGTTGTCGAATATGTCGGCCGAGAGGAGAGAGATGTTTACAAGTTTATGGACAAATGGGTTTTGCATTCAAAGATTAGCCTCAATTTTAAGCTCGAAAAATTTGTCAACAAACCTATTGGTGGAAACATAAAGCAACTTACTTCCAGGAGGAAGAGACGGAATTCAGCGTCGAGCAGCCATACCATTGAGTCAGAGGATAGTGATGACGAAGATAGCTGCGAGTATGATGAATTACGTGATGGTCTAGCACTGCCGCTTGACATAGACCACAAGCAACATGTTCTATCGCGCCTCTATGCTTGCTTCGACGACGACCCGACTGTTTATATTATCAATACCCATGAAGCTTTCAATATTATGAAGAGTAATCTTGGTCAATTCTTGTATAACTCATACTCCTCGGCCACAGCTCAAACCGCAACCCAACGCATGAGAGATTTTGTACCCATCAAACTGTTTACTCAGAATATTGTACTCACCTACAAAGTTCTACACGCTGCCTTTGGGATTGATCCAGTAACATTGAATCACCACTTTGAATGGCACGCCTTTGATGTCGCATGGTGGATGGTAAATAACTGCCCAAATAGAGGCATCAATAACCGCAATAGCTCTCTCAGTTTAGTGGCAAGGACCAAGTGGGTGCCTAAGTACAGACACTTCCTCTATCCGGAAGCTAAACGGTCAACTGTAGCTAGAGCAGTGGCTGCAGCTATACCCGGCACATCTACAGAAATTCTAACCGAACAAGAGGAGCATATGCGATTAAAGGATGTTGTCAAGGCAGGTAAGACAGCCATCTTACAACCACTTGTTGGTGAGATACTCGTCGAGTTGAGTCAACGGGGCCAACTGAGGGCCTATAACGAGGCCGAGATACCCTCGCGACTGACTATTGCTCAGATGATGATACATGGAATTGGGCTTAACATGAACTCAATGAGAAGTGAGATGAGTTTGTATGAAAACTTATCCGAGCAACTCAGTGAGATAGCACAAAGATACTACGCCAAATCATCGATATCATTGACAAGCATCAAGGATGTGGCTAGAGTTTTATACAAGGATTTAGATCTCAAGAAACACCTACTGGAACATGCAACCAATGTAAACATATCAAAAGATCCAACGAACGCCGAGGTCTTGAAAATCTTGGCAGAACATCATCCATTTCCGAGATTGGTTCAGGACTTCCGGCGGATCGGTAAGGCACTCGAGGCTCTACAATCAGTGGGCACTTATGTTAGATTCGATCAGAAGTTGGACATGAGACGAGTGTTTGGCCAGTGTGACTTTTGGCAGCTAACAGGAAGAGTTTCAATGGTTGACCCTGATTTGTTTCTCATTAATAGAAATTTTACCGTCATCATACCTGAACATGCAGATCGCGAACAGGAAACCATTGAATGTGCACCCAGAAAGTGTTTTGTGCCTTATAAAGGATGGCTTTATGTAGCGGCGGATTACTCGCAACTGGAACTTAGATTGTTAGCCCACTTTTCAGGCGATGAAAACTTATTGGAAATTTTAAACAGAAGCCAAGATGTGGACGAAACTTATGATGTTTTTAGAACAGTTGCAGCTCGGGTATACAAGATACCGCCCGAGGAGGTGACCAGTGAGAATAGACAACATGCAAAGCAAATTTGCTATGGCATTATTTATGGAATGGGCAATAAGAGTTTATCGATTCAATTGGGAGTCGACGTAGACAAAGCCGAAGAGTTTAGACAAGACTTTTTTAATGCCTTTCCAAGGATATTAACCTACACCGAAGATCTCTTAAAGGACTGTGAACAGACTGGTTACGTAGAATCACTACTCGGCAGACGCCGGCCAGTTGAGGGGATACGATCTGAACACTCGTCTATCAGATCTAAAGCAAAGAGAGTGATTATAAATACAAGAATTCAATCAAGTGCCTCGGACATTATCAAATTAGCAATGGCATCGGTTAACAAGAAAATATTAGACAATTTTGAAAACAGTGCCAGGCTTGTTTTAGAGATGCACGATGAACTCATTTACGAGGTGAGTCCAGGTAAACTGGACACCTTTGCAAAGACTCTCAAGTATACGATGGAAAGTATAAGCGAAAGCGAGAAGCTTGAGGTAAATCTTCTAGTCAATTTGAAGAGAGGAGCCAATTGGTCTCTAATTGAAAAATTTCAACCCAAGGAAACAGCACCAACCAATTAATGATAGCACCATAGATGATTGTTTTGAAGCAGCAATATATCTTATTATAACAGATCAAATCTTATCATATCAACTTATCAAGTTCATCATCATCACCATCATCGTTTTATATACATTATGTAACCATCAAGACCAAGATTAAATCTTTTACCACGTTACATATCTCTCTCTTTCTTTCTCTTAGTGTAGCTTCCGGTCTAGCGATTGGTCTTGGCAGATGCTCTCGATTACAGTGAGAAATACTTGCAGATTCCGATTGATAAATTCAATGGAAAATTGCGTTGGATTTATGTGCGAACGTTGAACCTTTTACTGCTGCTGAAGCCGCTGAACCCACGTGTGTTGCTTCATATCATTTATTTTTCATAGGCTTCCAAATGTATTCTATTAGATTTCCATGATGAAATTCCAAGTTTGACTTTATTATTTATCACTAGGTTATCAATAAGTTTTCTGGCGTTAAAGTCAGGCCAGAGCTGGCCGTGATTATTTGGTAGCAATCAGGACCCAAGGATAAGAATCGGCCTCAAGATGGGTATTCTGGAGAAAATCGCCGAGATTGAGGCTGAGATGAAGAGGACTCAAAAGAATAAGGCGACAGAATATCACTTGGGTTTATTGAAGGCTAAACTGGCTAAATATAGAGCACAATTATTGCAACCGAGCACCAAGAAAGGAGAAAAAGGCGAAGGTTTTGATGTCATGAAAAGTGGTGATGCTAGAATATCATTGATTGGTTTCCCCTCAGTCGGTAAATCTACCCTCCTCAACACTCTGACCAAGACACATTCAGAGTCTGCGGCCTATGAGTTTACTACTTTGACTTGTATTCCGGGCGTAATAGAATATAAGGGAGCCAATATTCAATTGCTCGATTTACCTGGAATCATTGAGGGCGCCGCGCATGGTAAAGGTCGTGGTCGTCAGGTTATTGCAGTGGCTAGAACAAGTGATCTTGTTATCATCATGTTAGATGCAACCAAGAAAGATATCCAAAAGCAATTGCTCGAGGCTGAATTAGAAGCTGTTGGTATAAGACTCAACAAGGAGAGGCCTAAGATCTATTTCAAGGAGAAGAAAGCCGGCGGCATATCATTCAACTCAACTTGTCCCCTAACGAAGATTAACGAGAAGATGGTTCAAATGGTATTGGCTGAGTATAAGATGCATAATGCCGAGGTTCTATTCCGTGAAGACGTCGGTATTGACGAGCTCATCGATGTACTGTCCAAAAACCGAGTTTACCTTCCATGCTTGTACGTATACAACAAAATTGACCAAATTTCGATTGAGGAGGTCGACAGGCTTGCCAGGCAACCTCATAGTGTAGTTGTGTCTTGCAATATGAACTTGAATTTAGACTATCTTCTAGAGAGGGTTTGGGAAAAATTGGCCTTGAATAGGATATACACAAAAAAGCGTGGAAAGCCGCCCGACTTTGATGATTCTCTTATCATGAGGAGAAACTGTACCGTAGAACATGTGTGCCACTCTATCCATAGGACTTTAGCTGACCAATTCAAGTATGCCCTTGTATGGGGTCTATCAACAAAGTATAGTCCTCAGAGGGTCGGACTACAGCACAGATTATGTGATGAGGATGTCGTCACCATAGTCAGGAAATAATTAAGTGATAAAGATGGAACTTCAACAAGACCCTTAGTATGAGTTCGAATGTAATTTATTTATACCTGGACGGATAAGTTTTAGTATTTGCTCGCACTAATGTCGCTTATCGTTTGTAAGTCTACAAGATTTCTACCGCTTGATTAGCAGTGTAGGGGGTTCCTGAGGTCAAAATTTTTAAGAATCAATTGATGTTTGGCTGACATTCTTTTCGCTTGATAGGGTGGTATCTAAAATCTCTGGATTTTTCTCGATGATCTTGGAAAGGATGGCATCCATGTACTTCCTCAGGCGAGCATTATCTTCCTGTTGCTCTTTGAGTGCCTGCATGAGTTTTTGGACATCAATATCACCCATCTCGTCGGCCAGGCTGTATGATTTGTCTCCATCCTGAATCAGGGATCTACCTTCTTCTAACTGAACATTCAAAAGTTGAGCTTGTAACTCTTCATTGGTTTCTTTCAACCTCTTGTTCTCATCTCGAAGCTTAGCGAGACTAGCCTCTAGGCCATCAATGTCCTTGAGTGTTTTTAAGTTTGCGGCACCTGATGAAGTGAGTTCATCATCGAAGCCGCTTGTAATGCTACTTCGACGTGATGATGTTGATCGTTGTTTTGGCGATTGGTTGAAGTTGGTAATATGGCTAGACGAAGATACTGACTGCCCTTGGTGAGATCTACTATTATTGTTGTCCTCAAGCTCCTCATTCAATATACTAATTATATTGCTCTTGACACTCTCCTCATCCTTCAAGTGCTTAACTTGCAACTTAAGTTTGTGAATCTCTTCATCCTGATTAGTTAATTCAGTGTTCTTCTCTTGTATCTCTAATTCGAGACACTCTTTCTCACTTTTTAGTTTACTAAGTAAAGCCTCATTCTTCAACAAATCATTCTTGACTTTAAATAGCTCCTGCTGCAACAGGTAGTTGGAATGCAAATGTTGCTCGCACTCCTGCGATTGAACTTTGATTTGTTTGGCCATTGTCTCGCGAAACCTTCTCTCATCCTCTTTGGCTCGAGTCTCAGCATTCAATTCAACTTCCCTAATTTGATCCTCTAAACTGTGAATCCTATTCAACAATGTATCATTTTCTTGCCTGGTCCTCTTGTATCTTTCATCTTGAGAAGTTTGGGTTTCAGTTAAAACCTCAATCTGGCGCTGTAGTAACTCAAATTTTTGGCTCAAGTCATTGATACTTTCATCATCGAAAGAGTTAATGTTTTCACTTATCCCCTCCGACGTATAGCTAACAGTAGATGGGCTGCCTAAAGTGTCGAAACTCTGTGGTTGGGTGTAAGTCTGGCTAGATTGTTGCGCCGGCACCGGGGATCTTCGATAGACGAGCTGGCCATTTCCATTCATCAAGGAAATACCCGAATTTGATGCGACCCTACCGATTCCATTGGAGGATGTTATAGAGATATTAGTCGAATCTTTACTACTTGCAGGATGCATTTACGTATCTTATTCAGTAGAGGCGCCAGTATGAGTAAATTAGTTTTATCTTATCTAAGAGCAGCTACTCCTCGTTCTATATCTTTAATTTTTTCACGTTGAGATTTTGTATGGCATTATACTGATCATATTAATTAATGGTGGTAGAATAGTTTTGTTGTGAAAAGCCGACATCATCTCACTTAAGTTAGGAGGTATCCTTTGGGGTGGAGGTGGTGTTGGTGGTAGTATATTAGTCAATTGATTCATTCATTGCGGGAGGGCTAAAATTTTGCAATTCAAAACATTAATTGTAATCTGAGACAATCAGCGAAATTCGATGTTGCTGACATTCGTTGTTATGAAAATGCATTGAATATATTATAATATGATACAATCACAGTTGACTTCTGCTAGATAGATGAACTAGTTAGTTCAACGTACTTTGACTTTGAACTTGGAGGGATTTTAGTAATATCATGGGGATTCCAGTTCGTTATTGTTCTTGTTGTGGTTTCATGTTGGCAGTTTAAATTTTTGTTTCTCTACAAAAACAGCAGAATTTTAGCTTATTTCTGGAACTGATTGGGTATTCATGAATGAAACTAGCTCATTAGACTAATATGAGGAAGTTCAATTTGCGAATCTATTATTTGATTCGCTAGTAATTCAATATGGTGCAGTTGAAGTTGGAATAAAAACAATAAAGCTGGTTACGGTTTGTTGTCCCTATTTTTCATGGCCTCAAATGAAGCGCAACAAGCTGGCATTTACCGTATGCAAGAGGTAGTGAAAATTGTTACTGCATACCTGTGTGTTTGTTCGTTTGTCGAAAGTCATCCACTATCAAACCCTGAGCGTTTGTCTGTTCGTTTGTATATATTTTCTGGCCCTGACATTCCTAGGCGTTTGCAGGCAACAAAGGGCTTCTTATTACTTTCGTAGCAATTATCAAACTAGTTTCCAAGCATAAGCCAATGGCCACACCCCTCCTTCTCTTTGTCTTATTTTCTAGCCTCTTTGATTCTAAGACCAATCATTCTATGCAACAGTTGGTTGACTTTTTGTTTATTCAAAAAGCTCATTGTGCTGTTATCCTTTTCTTAGTTCCGCTGCCATCGCCAACTCCGCGAAAATTACAACAATAATTGATCACCTGTTGGCTAATACTCTCTTTCATGGATGCTGCAAATAGTAACTCTTGGGGATCACTCTGTTTGAAAGCATGGGATTTAGTCACGGTTGAGCAAGTTGGGTAGAGAGAGAGAGAGAGTTTGTTGGTGTCTACCTTGAAATCGAAGCCGAGTAGACCGCTGTTGTTGCCATTTGAGCTCGCCGTTTCTGCGTCCAGGGCAGCAATTCAAAACAAGTTCATTACAATTCATTGAACTTAGCTAGTTTTACAAGTGTCTTTCTATCACCGGTGCCATTCCACTTGGGAGGTTCAAATTTCAAGTCGCCAATACATCGCTTTTGTCAATGTTCTGATACAAGTTTGCATCGACAAGCTCGATGTTGTCTTTGGATCCAACGTCAGCGTTGACTAATGATTCTTGTGCATTTCCTCAATCAGAATGCTATTTGAGAATGGAGAAATATGAGCGAGATTGTAAAGGATAATATCAAAGTCAATAAACTCTTACTCAAGACACCTGATCCATTGCAACCGTCGCGATTGAAGTTTTTACATGAGCTTGTCAAATCCAAGCGCCGCGCGCCAATCAAAATATCGCCAGCTACAGGCGAGGAATCGGGACAAGTGTCAACCACAAGCCGACTAATGCAATCCTTGTGCCAAAATAAGGCACAACAAACTCGCCGGCCGACATCCAAAACTGTACGCCCCTCAGTGGCATCTTGATTTAGTCGCTTAATGAGATGGTCTTCGCAGCGCGAAGCTAGCGGCGCCGCTCGAGTTATGCAATCCTGATTCTTGTACATCAATGAGCCAAGTTTGTTACCAAATGGACCGAAGGTTGGCTGTCCTGGTTGATATTGATTAGGTGGAAATTTAACAGACGTTCGAGGTTCCATCAATTGAACGTCGGCAACTTTCCCCTTCTTGACCGCAGGCCAACCGCTGGATTCTGCAGCATCAAATCTGCGAACCTTACTGCCAGTATCCTCCAAACCATCATCTTGATTTTTGTTTGGCGCTCGAAACACCATTTGTCTGCCTCTTTGATCATTGTTGACACTGGCACTAGTTAGCGCTGCTACCTTTGGCTGCTTGGCGTT
This sequence comes from Aculops lycopersici, assembly GCA_015350385.1. Taxonomy (NCBI): domain Eukaryota; kingdom Metazoa; phylum Arthropoda; class Arachnida; order Trombidiformes; family Eriophyidae; genus Aculops; species Aculops lycopersici. The sequence continues at coordinate 10,111,036 of WNKI01000002.1, read as the reverse complement.
CGTTTGATGAGGACTCAAACCTTCTGTTGAGACCGATTGCTGTGGGGTGCGATTGTTAATCTTCCCTAGATCCAAAGGAGCTTCTTGATTGAGTCCATCCAATTGATGCTGGTTTTGCGCTTGAAATTGATCGTAGAATCTGGTGTCACGTTGATTGAAAGTGGCAGGTATATTTGCTGGCTCATAGATTGTGTTGGCCGCCAGATAAAATGGCGGCTGTTGACTCAACTCTTGGCGATTCTTAAGCTGGGGAGGTTGTTGAGGAAATATCAACGGTCGTTGTGTTTGAAGACTACTAAGTGGTAGAGTTTCGTGAAAGTTTGTGTCTCGTCTCACTCTCGATGTTATGTTGATACTTGTTTGTGCTGCAGTTGTTGCTACTAGATTTGTTAAGCACACTATTACTATACCAAGATAGACTGACCGGAAATCCGCAGTTGAAGGCTTCATTTTGATTATTTGTTTAAATACTCACTGAGATTAAGATCAAGAGGACAAAACAAAACAAGTGCTAGCATTACAATAAAAAATTTAGTTCTTTTTTGGTGAGAATCAACTCACCAAGAGTTAGAAAACAATGTTAAGTGAAAGTTCTAAGGCTACCAAGTTTCGTTGTTCATCAGAAAGTCATCGCAAAATCGTGAGTCAGCACTTTTATCATTATAATGAGGTCAGCTCTCCTTCGTTTGCAAACGTTTGTTTTACATGCTTCGTGTTGCAACATTTTAGTGGTGGAACATCTAATTATTTGAAACACAAGTGCACTTTGTCGATCGATTTGGACGACGACGACGACGACGACGACGATTTCATACTTGTGACAGCTAAACACAAGCACGAAATATGTATCAACTATGGTCAACGATGCAGTCACAACTCTGAATGTTTCATCATTCTTGTCATAGCCTCATTCATGAACTCCGTCAAATGGCCACCCAGACAAGTGAAATCACAGTCGGCAGCCTCGAGCTTCTTGCCCAAATCCACTAATTTCTCTCTCAGATCGTCGTGTTTGCCTAGCATGTCGAGGAACGGCTCGAGTTGCATAAATTGATGGTCGTCTCGGCCACTGACATGAGCCGTGTAGTCGTCGAGGAAGTGCAATACAACATGCTCCTCGTCGGTGTCAGCCGGTAGGTTGCTCTTTGTTTTGTTGACTGGAGTTGGTGTTTGATGGTGAGGTTTGGATGAGCGATTTATGAGAGTTGAATGAGAGTTAGTCGAAAGCCAACTTCAAAGGATATATTGATATGATTGCTAAGCCAGTTAAATTGATCACCCCAATCAATTATTAACTAGCAATCAAGACTTACATCTCACTGAAAGCGATTGTTTCTCGAACAGGTGCTTGGCGTCCGCATCGCCCTGGTGGGTCTTGTCGACTAGATCGTGTAGATGTGGATGGTCGGGCACGAAATCCTTCAAGGCCTGGGCGTGTTCATGGTCCTCGGTGGCGGAAACCACACTACCAACTAAAACCACACAGGTAAGGCCCAAGGCCAGGGGAGAGAGAGTGGTGAATAATTTGTGCATTCTGAGATATCCAACTCGGATCGGAAACAAATAAATTTCCAAGTTTTTCTTTCAATCAATAACAATCGATTGAAAGTCGACAGTTTCAATTGTTCTCGCAACAGACAACAAAAAGAGCGTTGCACATATCACACTAGTACACGTGTGATAAATTGTCTGCTCCAAAGGGGCCTCAAAATCCATAGGTGAGCTCGAACTGCCATAGTGTAGTAGAGAGAGGTGATCTATCTATTCAACGGGATAGACGAATGCAGTCAATCCTAAAAGTTTTGCACATTGCGGATTTAAGCTACAGCTATTAGAACAACAACAAGTTGTGCAGTATAAGCGAGATCGAATACTAGCTCTGCGACAAATTTCCACCCTTTCAGGACCGATCAAATCCGACGCCATCTTTCAATTGTGCAAAATTTTCGGGATTTGTTGTACCAAATATAGCTCCGATTTTGTGGGGGGGGGGGGATTGAAATCGATTGGTTTTTACTCTTGGTTTCTGTGTGTGACATGAATGAGAGGAGCAACGATCGTGGCAAGACCAGGCCATTTTACATGATGCACTGTCAGATGGCACGACAGGTGTCTGTCTGTCAGTCAGTCAGTCAGTCATAAGTTACGAAAAAAATTTTAGATTCGCGCACGGGCAGCGCAAGTTAAGTGGGCGAGATTCTTTTGGCCTCCGGCCTGATGCGAGCGAGTTGCACGTTGCGCAAATTGATGCGCTCATTTGTGTGATAAAGTGCAACAAAAAACGCCCAATTAACTACAACGAGATATGAGTGGCACTTGTTTGATGTTGTGTATCGTGGCGCAAAGAAAAAATTCGAAATCCAACTTAAACCACCCACTCAAATGATGACGACTGATGATTGATGGTAGAGGCAGTGACAGTCACAAGCCACGTCTGCCCCTTTTTCCACTGGCACTCAGCACGAGTGTCGGAAATTACGTAAGTACGATACCGTTGTGAGCACGCAGTTGTTGAGCTGTGAGAGTTTGGTTGGGTTCATTTCACAGCTTGGCTGTGAATTTGCAGGCTAAACAGTGCTGCTGCCAAGATACCGCGCTCGAGCAGAGCTGTAAGTTTTTGAGCACGCCAGGGAGTGTGGCTTCGGCGTCGCGCGAGTCGCGTCACGCTGTTTGTCCGACGGCCGGCATTCGCATCGAACAGCTTGAAGTCGAAAGTGGAATTATCGACAGTGAGAGTACTCGTCAAATATCCAACTTGCATCATCAATTCGTCAGTATTATAGTGTGTCAATAATAAACAGGAATCGCAACTGATATTACGCACAATATATATTTCAATTCCAGGTCTAAGATCCTCAAATCACAAAAAAAAGTTATTAGTAAAAAGACGAGATAACAAAACAAGCAATAATTATGTCTTACGCAAACATTTTCATCACCGGCGCTAGTCGAGGAATTGGATTGGAGTTTGTCAGGCAATATGTTGCCCTCCCATCAACAAAACTTTTATTCGCCACTTGCCGAGATGAGAGCAAGGCAACTGAGCTAAAGCAAATCGCCTCTCAGAATGATAAGGTTAAGATAGTTGAGCTGGATGTTAAACAATATGACAAGTACGAGAAAGTTGTGGACACTGTCACCCAGGCCGTCGGCTCGGACGGTTTAAATCTATTGGTCAACAATGCCGGCATCCATATCAAGGCCGATTTCCATGACGCCAAGCGCGACGATATGTTGGAGGTCTACGAGGTTAATGTTGTTGCCCCCTTCCTATTAACACGTGCCTTCACTCCACTTCTTCAGGCTAGCTCCAAAGCCGGACACAAGACCCTTGTAGCAAACATCTCGTCTAAGGTTGGATCCATTGCCGACAACACAAGCGGCCAGATGTACGCCTACAGAACCAGCAAGGCCGCATTCAATCAAGTTTCCAAGAGCATGTCTATTCAATTGGCCGGCGACAACATTATCGTTGCCCCGATTCATCCTGGTTGGGTTCAAACCGACATGGGCGGCCCAAATGCGCCTATTGATGCGAAGACAAGTGTCGAAAACATGGTGCGAACCTTTGGCAATATAACCCCGGAACAAGCTGGCCTTCTTCTTAACTACGACGGAACTGTCATCCCTTATTAGATCCAATTTGACCCCATTGATCACCTTTGGAGGCTGCGGTCTTGTTTTTAAAACCAACAATCACAACAAACAATATATACAAACAACAAAATCCGGGATATCCCTAGGGCATTGTCATAAGCAGAAGCTATACTAATCATGAGAATGAAAGCGAATCCCGATCATAATCTATGAATCAATTACTAGAGAAACAACAGCATTGATGATTCTCGATACGTTCAATTCAACACCAATATTGATATTCAAGATCTGAATTGCTTTCCAACTCTCTCTTTCTTTCTCTCCATATATATAAATCGTTTCCGGCTTCAAATTTAGATTCATTTCAATGCTTAGCTAATGATGGCGCCACCATCTCCTCAGAAGCAAAGGGCGCCCTACGCTAAAAATTGTTTGCAACAAGTTGCCTCAAATTTTTATTTGGTCTTGCTTTGCCGATGATCGATGAGCATTGAAAGCGAGACAAGGATGCTGTTAGCTTTACGTCGTGTTAAAGTAAAATTGTTGTCACTTCAGGTACAAATTGGCGCTCAATCGACATTTATCAGATTACGTCATCTGACAGTCGTCCATCTCTAGCCAATCGAGCGGAGCAATTTGAGCGCCCAAGTGTCGAGTAGCAAGTAGCTAATGTGGCAACAGATTAATTTGCACTCGCCATTGTTAATCTAGATCTTGAATGGGAGATTCACACATTCTTCCATTTTTCATATAGAAGATGAATCAACCAAAATGAGGCAGGCCAACATTTTAACGCCTGAATGGGTCGAGTCAGTCGACTGGTTGCTTGTTCCGCGGCAAACAATTGGTGAATTGACCGCCTCCACCACGACAATGAAGAGGATGACGCAACAAGCCAACGAGCCAACAGGCCGACTGACCAACAATAACAAGCTGGCCACTTGGCTCAAGTGAGTGAAAATTAATCCATCTTAATAGTTATAATAGTAGTAGTAATGATAATAATGATGTTTTTGTTGGTGATAATAACGATGTTAGTGTAGTTATCGTTTTGGTTGTTGTAAAGCCAAACAAGAGATTCAATTCAAAGTGCCAGAGTGTCGGTTGGCGAGACTTGAAACTCGCCAACTTGCTCGCCTCCGATGGCCATTTAGCCAACTAGCGAGCCAAAAGACGAATGATCTAACAGAGAAGCGGCAGGAAGCAATGACAATGCCTCTGTATACAACAGCAACAGCAACAACAACAGCCACTACCACTACCACAACTGCAACAAAAGTGGCGCACTTGTATTGTCCGAAGTGATTGATGATGATGTAACGACGACAACGACCACGAAGACGACGAGGGGCTCGACTTGTGGAGTATGTATTAAAGATTATCATTCAAGTTAACACACTCAGACTCACAGTTAGTCTAGCGGCTAAGTGATTGAACGACTAGCTAAGTTGGTGATGTTGTTTTTATTATAATATAATCTCAAGTCCCACGGAGTAAAGTTTAATGCTAAATGTTAGTAGAATGTTACAATTTCACATAGAGTCTCGCCTTGTGGCGCAACTTCGCCTCGTCTCATGTTCCGCTTAATTTAGCACCTTGCTCGCGGGCAACAGGAGAAAACTCTTAAGAGAGATGAGATTTATCTAAGATCATCACCATAAAGCTAGAATCTTGTGGCTAGCGCTCTTTTCAGCCCTCAAACTCAACACTCGTTTTGGCTCATTTGATTCATTGAGGAAAATGTGCGAAAACTTGCGCTTGTGTTCAATGTGTCAATCTCCGGCCATTCGGGCGGTAGAAGTGGTGGCGCTTGCAATTGCTACAGACTTCAAGATTCCAGTACAAGTGGTCCATTCTTTTACACTCACAGAATCACCATTGCTCACTTGATTACCTCTGTACCGCAACATCATTTGGTGCGACTAAATCCAAGAAAACCTAAGCTAAAGCCGAGGACTCGACTCAAATGTGTGCCGCCAAAATGTCTGACAAAACCGTCGGCGTCGTCGTAGCCATCGTTTGGTCTAGTCTAATCGACAGCAACGTTAAAGTGATTCAAAGTTGTATTGCACTACTGGACCACTTTTGTTTGCATATTGATTGATTCCCAGTGCCATCTCCTCTCCTTCTGCTCGGCCTCAATGGAGCCCACTAGTTAGCGGCCACTGGTTCAGTTGAACTTGTTGCTTGAATCGCAGGTAGCGCCGGTGGCGGCGGGAACTCTTTTCAAATTCTTGCTCGATTCTGTTTACCTCACGACCTCTACCTCCTAGAATGGGAGCAAAAAGAAATTTTTGCTCCCTCTCTCTCTCTCACTCTCACTCTCGAGTTATTCAGCTTAGTTGGAGCCTCAATTTGTAAGTGGTGGTCGACTCGAGGACAGGAGTAAGTGTGAGGAGTTGAAACATTATTGGCTATCAGGCAGAGTGAGCAAGAAGTCGTTTGGAGCAAAGTGTTTCACTCAACTCAAACACCACCAACCAACAACAAAACCGCAGCCACAACTGACTCGATGGTCAAAAGTCAAAAAGTTTTCACACTGGCAAACACTGGCTCAGGTTAGGGGAATCGAGGTGAAGTTTTTTAAATAGGTCGGCAAATATTCCAAATTTTCTTTGATCATCAGGTTGGTGTTGCTACTAACATAGCCACAACCACCGCCGCTGCTACTGCTGCCTGTCGCTTCACTCTCGTGCCACCAACCGACTAACCACCAAACAAATGATCTTTCGCCAGGTCCCCTCTTTCGTCGTGTCGTCGTTGTGGTTCCAGCGATTGATGATACTCGCGCGTCACAAGGTCCAGTTATATCAAGCAACTTCACCTTTACCTTCACCCTCGCCCTCGGAAACTTCAGAAGCGCCGCTGCTAACTCGATGCTGCAAATCATTTGCAGCTCTTTTGTAGTTGTACTTTCGGGTCGCGATACCCAACAACAGCAACCGAAGAGCACAAGATCAGACGCGATGAGTGATCTAGACCACAGACCACATCAACGCCAAACGATCTCACCTTCAATCTGCCAACTGTTGCTGCCAGACAGCTTGGCGGCGACGGTGCCACCGATGGACTAGAGCCAACTTGGTAATATAAATGCACAAGAGCGTCCAGCGCCGCTGTTGCTCTTTTTGCAAAAGACTACCTGATTTTGCGATTTCCTTTAGTTGTGGAGGGAGAAAATAGCGCTGCCGAAAGTGTTGTGCTCTTGAAGCATTTGATAGAATAGATTCTCTATTCATGTTCACGATGAATGGAGACGAGATTGAGATTCATCATCATCATCATCACAATCGTTTCGCATAAAACCGTGATCACCTATCAATATCTTGGCCAAGGCATTGAGAGTTTTTGGCCAACGTCGTCGTCGTCGCCGCCGCCGCCGTAAAGTATCCGAAGGGTATCCTCAAAATATGGGATATAGAAGACCAACTTGCAGACTTGCTTTTCTCTCTCTCTCTCTCTCTCTCTTTCTCTTTTTGGAAAAGTGAGCAACTTGCCAGTGTAGCTAACTAAACTCGCCGCTTGCCTTCAAAACCGATCGCTTTTCTTTATTCATGTTGTCGTTGCTTTTGTTGTGCTGTTGTTGTTGTTGTTTTAAACTAATTTGTTTATGCAAGCAAACTAAGGGAAAAGAGGCTAAAGTGAATGAAAAGTAGAGGACGATACAAATGAAGAATGAACACGAAAATGGATTGCACAAGGAAGCAAGTGAGCAACCGAGAAACCAAGCGAGCAATCAATAGAGTACCACACACATACTCACAGTCATCCTACCCTGTGTGCTCATGAATGAACGAGTGAGTGAGTCAATGAACGGAGTACATTAACATAATTGTGAAACTGAAACTAGTTTCTCTTGAGGACGAGATTTATCCTCTTCAACGACTAGATTACACTAAACTTAACTCCACACAACAGCGGCCTTAGTTTAGGAAAGCTCTTGGCCGGAGTGTGAGCGGCAACGAGAAAACTAGACTCCACTCGACTCGACTGCTCACGGCCTTTAATTGATTCGTTTCCGTGGCCTTATATTTAAATCACCTTTCCTATAAGCACCGCAGTCTCCTCCTCTTCTTCTTCTTCATCTCCGTCGTGCTCTCTACTTAACTGGAGGGTCTAGTTGTTGCAGCTCATCCTCAATCTAGTCGGCGGTTTGAGGATGAGCTGGAGTTTTAGCTTTTCAGTTTGACTCGACTTTATTATGCGCGCGAACAAGGAATAAAACTCCTATAAGAACAACGACATCTTAAATGTCAAGAGCCACTAACACAGGTAACTCACACCAAGCACGAGCCAAAGAGTGATTTACGGTGAGTCGAAACGAGCGCCAGGTAATGAGTGGCGATTACATTACTTAATCACCAATTGAAACCTGAGAATAGAATTGGATGTGTGTAAAAGAGACAACAAGCTCTGCGTCGACAAGGTGATTTATTCATCTCTAGTCCTCTTTTTCTTCCTTCCATTTCCATACGTACTTTTAATCTTAGAACGACAAGTTCTGTTCAGTGAGCAGCAGACAGTACATTACGTGTGCCAGTCGAGCTTTTATCTGTGAGCATTTCCATTACAAATCACGGGAATCCCAAGAATGTGTCCACCTGTTGCTGCCTGTTGTTCAGCTGTCTCTCTTTTTTGCCTCCATCGTCTTGTCGTATTGATTCCAAACATCCTATTCGGTTTCTCTCAATTCTTTTTAAATTTGATTCTATTCTATTTACAAATTTATTCATTTAGCCCAACTGTTGTATATATATATATATATATATATATATATATATATATATATAATAAACACACTACTACTACTACTAACAACTACTAACTACACTATACGACGTAGTAACTAACTAACGAACGACGACGTAACGACGAACGAACGACGACGAAC
>WNKI01000002.1:10069431-10094792 GCA_015350385.1 Aculops lycopersici | reverse complement strand
ACGTACGTACGTACGTACGTACTACGTACGTACGTACGACGACGACGAACGTAACGAACGAACGTAACGTAACGTACGTACCGTACCGTACGTACGTACGTACGTACGTACGTACGTACGTACGTACGTACGTACGTACGTACGTACGTCTCTCTCTCTCTCTCTCTCTCTCTCTCTCTCTCTCTCTCTCTCTCTCTCTCTCTCTCTCAGTTACTCAGTTTCTTGGATTGGAAAGGTTTAGAGGTGGACCAAGTTTTAGTGGCGTGTAAATTAGCGCAAATGAAAAATAACGAACTGCCACAAAGGTGACAGTCCGCATTGTGGTTGCTGGAGTCTAAAACGACGACGACGCCACCAACTAAAGCCAGTCTCCCTCAGGTAAATCTCCCGCCAACAAAACGGATTTAATCGTGATGGTGCTGGCAGCCGGAGGTAAGCGATTAAAATAATTCCACGTGCGATAATCAGCCTTAATCCTCTCTGCTGTTATTACTGTTTCGCTACTGCGATGTCGTTTGTCTTTTCATTTGATGGTGACAACTTTGCATTGCATTTTGTTCCAAAAAAGTACAACAGGAAGCGAGTGTCAAATCAGATCAACTATTTGGCATTAACTCGCCTCATCGATGGCCTAAAAGTCTGTGAGAATAGGTGAGATGATTGACAAACAAAAACGGAAGCTAAGAAGCTTACCTGTGCGACAGAAATAAAGCTTTCCTCTTCTCTGAAAAAAGAGCGCTGATGACAGAAAAAGTGCAACAAGTTGCCAGCGGGCCAGCGAGTTCGAAAATGGATCGGAAAAATACACATCTAGGGATGGTGGTCGTTGGCCCTGTGGTTTGGTCTTGGTCTAGACCAAGTTGGTCGTGTTTTGGCCTTTTTCCTGCCGCGAAAGACTACCATGCGAGAGACTACGCAGAAAATAGAAAGACCTGGTCTCTCATGGATAGTTTTGCTTCGTAGAACCGCCAAAATCCATGGAGTGCTTGATGTACGAAGGCATGTGAGCGAGTTTTCAGTCCTGTAGTGGTCGATTTTTAGAATTCTCGGTCCCCCTCTGGGCCGACCAGATTAAGACCTATGGCTTAGTGGGAAAAAATCGCGTACGACCAGACCGAAGCACCATCTCTTTGCGCATCTATTTGTTTTGACTGACGGCAAGTTTTTACTCTACTCTTTGCTACATTTAAAAACCTTTTTGGCAACATAAAACCACGAGGAAGCGGCGAGCTCAAGGGATTGGTTCAACAAAGGCGGCAAGCTGAAAAAGAGCTATCCAATTTCAACTGATCGCTGAGATAAAAGGCCGCAAAGGATGAAGAGTAGACCTCCGACAACATCATTAATGTGACGCTTGAGTTGTTGGTGCTCAACTTTGCTCGTCTGAGGGAAAAGTTTTGCGCGTTTGAAAGCTGAAATTGAGCATGAGGCAAAACCCGATCGTCCTAATCAGCTGGCTAGTTGGGCATACTTTTCGCATAGCATCGAGCGGCGAGAAATAGAGCAGCAGAAAGTTGTCGATTTTTTCATCATCATCATCATTTGCCTTATGAATGAATCACGAGTTCAGAGAGAGAGAGAGAGAGACTTTCAACTCTGCCATTTTGCTACTATTTCGCACGCCTAGCGAGTCAATTGAGTGGCGGCATCTTAAAGTGCGCAACCATTTGAATTTTGCAACTGTGTGGCTCGCGTCTAGCGGCCAGCCAAAAAGAGCAACAATTAGACTCTCTGACTGAAAACTGCGCATTGCTCACTTTTGCCGCATCCCTTTGAGGCAGATGTCTAGGCCAAAAAAGAGCGTCGGCAACGACGAGATCAAGCTCATATTGTAAAATATCATTGAACCGAATTATCAATTATCATCTGCGGTCTTCCCATTGCGGTATGCTTAAAAAGGCACACTCATGCGCTCAGTTAAGCGAAACATAAACTGCTCCTCGCTTCTCTAGGCTTTGGTTAAAGTTTTAGTTGACTTAACCAACAAAACGAGAGAACTGCCGCAGGCAATCAGGCATGCGATTGCCTGCATCGGTTCTCGTTGCCGCCTCGTCGGCAACTACAAATGCGCAGTCAGTGATTCCAACGCCAACTTCCTGTGTTAGTTAACCACCGGGCTCTTGTTCGGGCGTGAGCATCGAGTCGCAAGTAGAAAATTGCGTTCATCTTTCGAGTTGCAACTCGGTCAGTTTTCAATTGGAAATTGAATTCAGTTGCTCACTTTGCTTGATTTGAATTGGAGGGAGAGAGAGAGAAAGCCTCCAATTTACTGACCAACTTTTGGTTTAGCCGAATCTCTTTTCGCCGGCCATCTTCTAGCTTAGCGATCATTTGCGTGCAGGTGAACACAAATCACGGTGGCCACTTGACTTGGCTGCAAACGATGCAATGCAAATGGTCGGGCCAGCCGCCGCCGCCGCTGCTCAGGTAGCAGAGCAATCTATTCAATTAAGCCCTAATTGCCAATCGATATAATGACGCCGTTTCAAGTTTTGCCGCCGTTGCAACAATCGGATCCTCGTTGCTGGAGCTGTTGCTCCAGTTGCAAGAAGAGCAAAAAAGACAGAGAAATTCAGACAGTCGAATAAACAGTCGCCTGTCGCCTCGAATTATCGCAATGCGGTTGCGTCTGCTGTTTGGTGTTGCAGGTAAGTTGGGCTCGTGTGGCTCACTTACCTGAGCTCACGATTTCATTCCTGCCACAAGAACAACGAACTAGTTCATTTAGGTGAGAGACTACCACAATGAACTCCGCAATCTGGCTGCCTAATTAATCACATAATTATTCCGCAAAAAGGCAACCACGAGCGCCGCTAGAATTGAATCAGTAAAAGTAAAACTCGAAAGGCTCTCTCTTCCCATTCAGAGAGAGAGAGAGAGAGAGTCTCCATGTTCAACTCTCGACCATCGCTCTTTGTGCTCATTTATTTTTGAGCTTGAATTCTATCCACCGAACAACCGACCGACCGTCAGACTGAAAAGGGAGATACCGACAGAAAACCTATAAGTCCTAGTTAGTTTCTATTGGACTAGAGCCAACAAAAACTCTCACTCCAGTGACAGATTTGCATTGAGATAACTGCCGGCCCAAATGAGCACATTGTAGGTGGGTGGCCACAGATTTATATATCCAAATTCAAACCAACTACCATTGATACTACAGCCACTAACTCAGGTGAATCTGAGATGGAAATTGAATGAGTCAAGTCTCTTGTGTGAGGCCACACAAGAGACTGAGAATGTCTCTTGCGTTGGCTCAGCGAGTTTAGTTTGCCTTTTATCTTACCTGTCTGTCATCAGGTAAAAAAGAGGGACTCTTTAGAAACAAAGTAACATGATTCGTGGGCCGTTTAAAAATTGTCGCAGCTCCTGCACAAGAGACCCGGCAGCTATTGTTGTCTTTATCACTTTCAATGGCTAGTCTTTGGTGGTGACAAACTTAAACTTAAACTTGAACTTAAATTGAAAGCTAAAGCAGCAAGGCGGCAAACTAACAAAAAGAGAGACCAACAAGTCAATAAATCTCTCTTCGACAATCTCGTACCAAGTAAAGCGAGTGGCTCACTTTAGTTGGTTGTTGGCCAAGTTCTGGTGAAACCATTATACTGGAGCTGAAATGATAACAAATGTGTTTGTGTGTGAGAGTTTCTAGTTACTTCAAAGAGAAAAAAAGAGCAACACCAACCTCATGATCACTCGCTAGTTTCAACTGAACTACCGTGTTGCCCCCCATCTTCTATTCTACGTTTCAGGTCCAGACTAATATAATAAAATAAAAACTATACCAAATGCCATGTTATCACTCAAGTGAAAACCACAAATCATTGAAGCTCCCGACTCTTTGTTGGTTGAAAATTTCCAAAATCATCTGAAACTTCAATTAGACCACCAACGTGTATAGGTTGGCATAGTTACAATGACACTGGCGAGACACTTACCTGTACTCTTGCCTCCGTGAGTCTCGTTTTATGGGCCAACGACTCGCGAGTGGATATGTCTGTTATTATTGTTTTGTAGTATTATTTTGATAATGGTGAGTTAGTTCGACTGGCCACTTGTTGATATTATTCTTTTCTCATGTTCGATTTACAAACTAAATCTATGAACTAGAACTGAACTTACCTGGATATTGGGTTCGCTCGAACTCCTTCTCGAGCTCGTCCAATTGCAAGGCCGTGAAGGTTGTCCTTGATCTACGTTGCTTCCGCTTCAGAGTTAATCCTGGCTCGAGATCGGAGTCAGAGTCGGCGCCCGACTCGATTGAGTAGTCGTCTGTGTAGTTTTATGTTGGATAAGATGGAGTTTGGCTTGGATTAGTTTCAATTCCCATTGCCTTTCTGTTCTAGATTAGATGAGAGAGTTGTCAATTGCTCGTGCACTTGTTGCTTCCCTCCCTCTCCACAGTTGCAAAGAGGCAATCCTATTGCCTCACTGCTAGTCGTGCCCATTGATCTTTTGGACGTCATAGTAGGCATCGTCTCGTCAGCCGTCGGCTGCTCATTTGCATGCTGCAAATTCCCCGGGCAGTCGCTGCCAAACCTAGAGCACGCAATCAACTGCTCAGTTGATGTCTCAATCGTCGTCGTCTTTTTATTCTGAATTGACTCCACGACGACGATGACCGCGAGAGGAAGTGACGCAAATTTGGCTCGCCTTGCAGCGCACGACCAGCGAATGATGATAATTGGTCATGTCCAAGTTGCTCCTTCTCTCCTGAACCCGAGCAGTTAGTCCAGTTGATCAATTGACCGACAAAACAAAACTAAACAGTTGATAGAATGAAGTTGGTTGATGATGCAACCAGTGGACTCAATTCACGCATGCAAATTGATTCAATCCGGCTAATCAAAGGTCGGACCTGTTGCTCGCCGTTGTGGTTACATCGCTATAAAATCTAGAGGAGAAGCCACACAAGTTGCGCCGCTGATTTACCTGCAAGCACAACTCCCATCAACACTGGTTATTCAATCCAGTGAGTGACCATGTAATTAGCTTGTTTTCAGATCAGCTTAGATGATACCTCTACGTTTCAAGTTACGACTAAAGCTTGTAGCGAAGCTCACAGCCACTTGTTGCTGTTGTTGTTGTGGTTTGTCGCCGGGGCCACAAGAACAAGAGTAACAACAAATTGAGTTGGAAATTTAGCTGGTGACCACAATCATCACGCCAAATTCGTATCAAGTGGCCAATTTGGCGCGTGGATTTCGGTCACTTTGCCGCTTTCCTGGCTCTTGAGCAACAAGCAACCTGTTGCTCCATGTTGTTTTCTCGTCTCCATCTCCTATGACCGAGCGAAAAAAACTCTACTCACCTTGTGTGTGCGCTGACTGACTCTGGTTGTCTTGATCAATTTTTGTCGATTGGCCACCAACGAGTGACTGGTGCTGTTGTTGCTGATGGTGCAGGTGCATAGCTGCTGATTGCTGGTGGTGGTGGTGATGGTGGTGGTGACCATATGGATCGTGTGCTTGCGTATTGGCCAGGTAGCTCAGTTGCTGGTGAGTCAAGGCGGCGGCGGCCGCGGCGGCCGTGGTACTTGAGGGCGAACTTGAGGAGTTTTGTCCCACTCCATATTGCACCTGGCCCGTTGAATCGGTGGCCGAGTATTCAGTTTGATGATGGCCACCACCACCACCACCACTAATTTGGTGATGATGTTTGGAGCTCGTCGAGCCCGAGGAGTTTGTCGACGACGATTGGCCACCTGATGAATTTGAAGACGATTGTTGCTGGTGCTGCTGACTCTTCTTGCTCCCACCAATTACACCTGGCCGGATGGAACCAGTCTCTTGGAAGCGATTTAAAATTTTCGAAACGCAGCCATGCGACACCTTCAATTGGCGACTAATATTGCAGGGACGCACCCCATTGGCAGCCATCTCCACTATGCGCCACCTGATCTGGTGCGGAAGTGGCCGGCCATTTATAAAGAGGCCACCCAGTTGATTAACTCTCCCCTGGCCCTGGTAGGGATATGAGCCATAATTGTTGGCTAGAAAGGGTCTAAAGTTTGCGGCTAGCGAGGGTAACATTGACATGGTTGCTCTTTTTTAATTGATAACTTAGAACTTGCTTCAGTATTGTATTATTAACTTCAATTTGTGTCTTTTAATTTCTTCCTTAATGATAAGTTTTATGATAGTGCTTCTTCAAATTGGTGACACTCAATCAAAACGATTAACTCTCGCACTCTATTATTTGTAACATGAGATACTAAGTCGAAGTTAAGCTCAACATCTCTCTGTCCTGTACAAATAATTGTCGCTTCATTCGCTGGCAAAGAGTATAATTCGATTCGATTCGATTTGATCTGATCTGATTATAACGGATTGAATTACCACTTATACAAATTCTTAACTGAGCATCAACTCTAATCGAATTAGTGTTCTCAAGTGAGCAAAGTATCATCCCAGTACTTTAGCCAACAACACAAAAAACTGACTAACTTCTCGGATTCCTGTTGCTTCGCCCACCAGAAAGTTGTAGAGTATTCGATATAGTTTCGCTTGAATGAAAATCCCATAGGCAACTCATAAGAGGATCTACAGAGAGAGAGAGAGAGAGAGAGAGAGAGAGAGATCTAAGTGCGCAAATCAGGTGAGCATCTGAGATTTTAGCTAGGCGCATGCGCTAGCCATTCATATGATAAACCAAGGTTTTCCCCGAAGCCAACCCATAGGTAAATTCTACAGTCAAGTTGAATCAACAGGCTCCATCTTGCGTTTAAAAATCCAGATCCTATAGTCACTCGAATCAGCACCAGTGGCGCCATCTTTAGGTTTCTTCAAAATTTATGGCGAGTGCAGCGCCTCCAGCGGCAACGAAGAAAAACAAAACCAGCAACTCATTGACGGCACACAACGCCTGCCGGAGTTCGCCCATTTCAACAGCTTGCGAATGGCCAATTCTCGGCCGGGTGTTTGCTGCTCGGCGGCCATTTTGTTATATCCCCTCTCACGCTTTATCTTGTGTGGAAGCCGCCAATCGAACCAAACAACCACCGACCAGCAACCACGGCCATGCACAGTAGTTGTTGTAGAAGTGCAGCCAGCTACCACAACCACCAATGCAGAACTTTTGTGAGAAGATGGCGCTCGGGAGCGGGCGGCGAGTTTTGCATTGCATGCTAGAGCAAGTCCACGGCGCAGCAGCACTGGCAAAGGCAGCAACAGTAGCGGCGGCCAATGACGACAACTGCTGTGGCTTTTGGAGGTTGCGGCTGCGTCGTGCTGCGGACGAGAATAGCGGTGGTTGTGGCAACGGCGGGCCAACAATCCATGGCTCAATGCATGCATACGCCCGACGCTAAGGCTGCCACATCGACCCAAGTCCGCCGGCCCGCCTCTCGTTCGCTCGGCTGTTACACCAGCTCGTCGTCGGCTTTGGTCGCTGCATGCAGCTGGCCTGCCTTGCTTGAGTAGAGCGTGCGTATACTTTTGTAGCGTTACTGCCTGTGCTCGTCTGTCACCTTGGCCACGCATTTAGAGTGCCAGCCGCCACTTGGCGGCGTCGGTAGCAGCGATAGCACAAGCGTTCCCAGCTTCATGAAAGTCGCGGTGCGGTTCTTGGGCTTGTGTGTGAAACTGGCGAATTTTCTTGAAATAAAACGTTTCTCCTGCGTTTAACACCCAGCAAAACACGCAGTAATTTATGTAAATTCTTCACGCCTGTCCGTGAAGCCGGAGTGCACAGAACAGCGCATACTAATGCACAGTTTGTACAGGCGCCAACTGCAACTACTATGGCTAAAGCTGCAGAAGGCAAAGCTAGCGAACGGTATAGAAATACGACAACACTAGCACACCGTTCGAGTGTATCTGTGTTTTTGCGTCTGCCGCTGCAGTGTGTTCTCGCAGGCAGCCAACGCTGGGCTGTGTGTAATGCTACAATGGAATAACGAATTGCCCTGTGTGTCTCTCCATCTCTCTCGCGCTCTCTGTGTATTAACGCTATGGACATTCCACCTTAAATAAACGTTAATTTTTCCTTCAAATTTCTTTCTCTCTCTCTCTCATACTTCTGGTCTTATTCCCTAAAAATCTCTGTCTCTTTGCCGACACATTAACTCTAACATCAAACTATACATGAGATCATCATCATCATTGATAGACTCAAAAAATCATCACTATTTAAGGATTAACCAATCGCGCATATTAGTATCACACTTGAAACAACAATCAAATTACAAACCAACTCCATTATCAACCGCCACTTCAAGAGTAGCAACGCGTTGTCAAATTAACGCAAGTTTGATGACATATCAGGTGAAAGACTGGGTAATGAGATGTTAAAACTATCATTCTATCTCACTACCTTGTCTTTGACGCGATGGTCATTCTTAGCATCGATAAGTTTAGAAGTAGAGAAACCCGTAATTAGATTATGTTAGGTTAGTACCAGAATTAGCTTTGAAATTACTCTGTGGTAACAAATCTTTAAGAAAAAGAATTCGTTTCTATTCCTACCAACAGGTAAACCCACGATGGAGTGATTAGACTTAACCGCCATCGATCATTTCAAGAGTAAACATTCCCAGTGTGCGTCAAGTTCTCTCACAAAATTTATTTGGGCCGACCGTATCGTCAAAGTGGTTGTGACTATGTAATCAATTTATCTATCGTATCACAGCCTACTTTGATGAGTGGTTAAGCCTTCAAATTCGTCGAGAAGACAAAAAAAATGAAGTCAAAATTGAGAGAGAGGAAACGCATCTAATAAACGCTAAAGCCACTTTGTATCGCGCATCAGGTCAACTGTTCAATCGTGATGACGGACTTGCTAGGGTTCTATCATCAAGTAGTCAATAATAACAAGATTAAGCAAATCTATCGCATAGCAAATATTTGTTTTCTCATCGTCGGGGCTACATTTCACTCTTTCTGGCTCAGAATCAAGAGCATCTTCCGTAAACACCGATCTAAACTAGCTTGGCGCGCACCATTCGTGTCTAGATGATAAACACATGTGCGTCCCACATGAACTCACGGGCGCCACCTAGAAATTAGATCAGCTGATAAACCATCAAGCTCGACTAGCTAAGTTGGCTTTCGACAGAGGGTGCACCAGGGCTTAATATTGATTGTGTTGATCTGGAGCGTAGCTGGTGGTCCTAGAGAAGTAGCCTTGAATATTCAGATGCCCTCCTATTGACAACTTATAATCTAGTAGAGGATTTTTATCCCCGTCATGATGTAAGTCAACGTGCTGCCATCTACAAAACAAGTTAGCGTCATGTAAATCATACCAATCTAACAAGCTGGAATCATGTACAGGTTTTGTTGATCAGTTGGTCGAGTAGAAGAGAACCGACGATAGGCGACATCCTCTCCCCAGTAAACTAACCTCAAGTCTAATTGGCTCATTAGTATTTTCTTGGAGATGGACGGAGTCAGTTGGAGTTGATCAAGGGCCAAAAGGGTGCTCTAGTCTCGAAGTACATCCCATCATGTTTTGAGATAAGATCAAGCACCTCGCAACGATTTGATAGGTTTCATTGGAATTTTAGCAGCCCAAATATTATTGCTCTCTCAATCATGTATCCATCTGGGCATGTGGAATAGACTTGAGCGGAACAACATTGCCATAGCCAGCCGAAGCTACCCCTTTCAGAAATCATCTAGGTGAAACTTTAATCTAATTATATTATACAATATGCTGATTGTATTGTTCAGATCAAGTTTGTTCTTTGGTGGCGCGTTTGCAATCTCATTAGACTTCCACATATGCAGCCATAACCGCAACCACCGACCACCAAAACATGTTGATGTTGTAGTTTTTGGTTGATGGTGTTATCCTTCTGCTTACAATATCTCGGAACAACTTGCTCAGCCAAGAGAAAGAGAGAGGAAGGAAAGCGTTGGAAAGTTTAATCGAGATCAATATTGACCTTCAACTAGTAAGATACCACGTGGGTGTGAGCCACACTGAGCGAGGCGTCAATATCAACGACAGTGAAGAGGCAGGCGAATGGACCTACGCAAGTGTAAGCCTCCTGCTTCCGGTGGGAAAGAGAGGACAACTTAAGTTTTGATGAGTAGCATTGAATAATTTTCTGATAAAATACCTGCTAGAGAGTTTAGGGTTTGTTTGCTTTTCGGCGAAAGAGAGAGAAGCAGGGAGTCCACTGAAAGGTCCTTCAGATTGCCATAATATATGCCAAACTAGTTCCACGAAATCATCTAGGCGTCACTTCCGGTTGAATTCTTAGCGCCAAAGTCGAGCACGAGTGACGCAATAGTTTATTAGACGCCACTTTCCACCCCCCTATGCTTTGAGATATTGCACAGATCATCTCCCCCCTCTCCATCTCAGAACCGGAACTTACGACACGTCATGACACGTCACTGGCTCTCCAGCTGGTTGATCGGGCAAAACTAGTGACTCAAACTTGCTACAATGAGTGGGGTGTCACGAAATTCTTTAGAATCCTGTCAGATGAACAGTTAGGATAGATGATGACGAGTATTTAGCTTGACGCATTTGGTTGAGTGCACTTCATATGGTATCTTGTACATAGGTCAGTCGATACATCCGTCCACTGCGATTAATATTGTGCCAGTGTGGGGGCGCTCACGGTCCACCAAAGAAGAGTGAACAGGAAGTAGTGGTGGTAGTTTTGGTTGTTGATGATGATGATCATGTGGTTGTTACGCTCTGTTTATGACATGTTTAATTTCTAACTAGACTATGCAGGTGGAATCACCTGTTTATAATGAGCTGGAGGAGAGAGGCTAGCCGCACGGGGCCATTTCAACTCACTCGTCAAGCCAACGGACCGAACGTGACCATAGCTGCCACCACCAATAATACCATGAACAGGACCACCAATGGCCATTTGCCACTTGTTCCCCTAGACAACAACCACTATCTATCTACTTTTCCATCGATCCATCCATCCAGGCGATCAGTCTGCTAACTAGCGCATGAATTAGTTGCTTACCTACAACCCACTAGACCAGGCTAGCCAATTTGCCGACGCAAGACCATGCTCTCGATTTTGGTAGTCTTCGTCGTCGATTGGTTGCGACAAGGCTGCTAGCGTCATAGTCGGTTAGCTAGCAGGCATAGCCATTGTCGCTCACTGCGCCGACTCCACTTGAGCCTTGACACGATAGGTGAGGTCCGCTGGTGGGTCACGGACCCAACGAATATATGGCCATCCTTACCTGTGTGTGTGTTTCCAGGTATTGGCTCGCCCCTTTCGCCTAAATTGCTAGCAAGCTTCCTCCTTTTGATAGGTCAATCAGATGGAACCGTAAGCGTTGCTTCTAATATTTTAACATGGCGGAAGCAACAACGCAGGAGTCGAAAGCGTCAGTTTGTATTTGGGAGATAAGGATTAGATGATAAAGCAAGTTGCTTGGGCAAATTTCGAATTCAAGTTCACTGTAATTGAATCAATCGTGGTAACTTCAACTAACCTATTGCTCTTGGTCCATGAGGCCGAAATTACATGTGCAACTAGCTAAACATCATACCCATGCTGAGTATATAGTAATCAATTAATATCAAACGACTTATGGTCTTTGGGGTAGATTATAAGATAATAACAGTGTACATTCGCAGTTTGCAAGCCAAAGAGGAAAGATCAAATCATCGAAATCCAAACTCTAAATTGAGGCCACCAAGTTTGTGTCATATCTCTAGTTACCAAATAGAAATTTTATCCAGTCATAAGAAAACCACATCAAAAACTAACTCAAAATGATCTCACCAACAAGTTATCATGCACCAGCAAATTGTTTGATGGCATGTATTTCAATAATCACTCTAATCTCAATGATTATGAGCAATTTACAGCAAGTTGAATGTAAATCAACCATCACAGTTCGTGCCAGTAGCGCGGGCCGGAAACCACCCTTCAACGGAAGTATCTTTGGCAAACGATCAAATTGGGCTCCAAAGTTTGGGAGCAACGAGGTGACGCCGGCCTCGAGTTTGGACTCGCTACCCTCGGGTGACGATTACATTGTTCCCAAGCTCCTGCAACAACAGGAAGCTCTGGTTGAGGCAACAGTCAATCATTGTTTGATTGCGCAACAGCGGTCAGCAGGTACGTACAATCGGCATCATTTATTATCTTGACGATTCTTCTCAACTATTATTTATCCTCGGTACTTCAATCTAACCTCTTTCTCGTCGAATCCAAACGAAAATCTAGTTACGGACTCCATTTCTAGCCTATTGTGTGACGAACTTTTAAATCTAGTTATCTCATCGGCGAAAGGAGCCACAAATGGCAGAGGTGAGAATCTTAATTGGTTTAACCAGCTGGCCACCGCAGAATAAAACGAATTTCATCACTGTCAATGGATAAGTATATATATAAAAATTGATCAAATTTTATTAGCAAAGTTGGGAAAAGAGTGGAGTTTTAGGATGGAAAATTAGAAAAGTTGCATTGTGTGTCGCTATCCCTCGTCTTGGACAGATAATTTGGGTTTCAATTTAGATATATCTATATCATCAAACTAAGTAGTGTCATCTGCAATTTGAGTTGTGTCCTTGTCAATTTGTTTGTCTGATCTATAAGTTTAGAAAATATTCATAAAAGAAACAATGTTGTTTAGTACGAGAATCGTGTCACCATTATAAACACCTGTCATTATATATCATCACCATCACCTTATGAATCTATTAGATTGGTTCGAATAATGAAAGAAGGAACATTACAACCATCTAGGAGAAGCGAGAAATCACTTCAAATAAGGTCTACCAATTGATAGTAATGTAAAATAATCTCTAATATAAAAATAATAATACTAATAAAATTGGCACCAAAATAACCTAACCTGTTAACCGACATTATGATTCCCATTCAAAAGTTCGCTCGTGTTTTCACCTGAATCTTTCTAAAAATAGTTTTCCGAATCCCCAGAGGGCGGCGCCACTGACCTATTCACTTTTACGCAGACTTGAATTTGTGTTATGGAGGCAAACACAGGGCAAAAGGGAACTTTCAATGCGAGCAAAAGGAGCAGCAGCAGCAGCAACAACAACAACAACAACAACAACAACAACACAAAGTGCGAAACGTCAGCTTGGCACGTAAACAACACAAACTTGAACACAACAAATACACACACAAAAAGGCGCAACATTTTTGCCTTTCTTTACGATAGGAATGTTGTTGTTGTTTCGGCTGCGACTCTTGCGATTGCTGCTGCTGCTGAACAAGTTAACTCCTTAACAAAACTCAACTCGCACACTTTGGTCTGACTTCCTAGTATAACTGTCTCAATTTATACACTCCGACTCGAGTGAAACAGGGCAACAATATTGATATTGACTGGCACGAGCTACGATTCATCCAACCAAATCAACAGAGCAGCTACTCTATTAATTGACATAGCTAACAAGCTAATCGAAACGAAGAATTTTGGATAGACTAGTGAATTGGAAAACAATTGACACAAGAGACAAAGTTGAATCGGAGGTAAGGTTCTCATTTGTGCTCGTGGCACAACATAAGCGTTTGCTTTGGCAATCTACTTTCTCCACTACCATATGTCCATCGCTAAATTTAGCTGCCACACTTCATTGCCAAATCACAACACAACAAACCAACTGGGGCGACCAGGGGAGTCGTCGGCGAAAGAGTAGTTGTAGAAGAGGAAGAGGTTGACAGATAGGCGGTAAAGAATATAGCAATAGTTGGGGAGAAAAAACAAGGTAGAGCAAAGAGTTACGAAAACAATAACAACAACAACAACTCGAGTTGCAAGAAACAATTGCAGGCAGAAATTGCGCGAGTCTATTAAATCGCAAACGTCCAGAGGTCACAATATTATCAATAACAAAGTCCATTCAAAGTTCCAGAAGCGATTGCAAACAGTAGATGATAAACGAACAAAGATCATACAACACAATACTAGTTTAAACCCTAACTTAAGTCCAGTGTTTTTCAGGTATGACGTCCACACCTGTTTCTCTCCAGGATGAATCGCTCAATGGGTCCTGGATCGATGTCCGTAGTGCAAGCCAGATTCACTCGCCCATTGATCAGACTATCTCACCGGAAGGGTTCATCATGCAACCACCAGCCAGCGGTGGCGCGCAACCGTCGACCTACTCAATGGCCGAGTCAGTCCAAAGTCTTGGTCTCATCTCATTCCAAGTAGAGAGGTTTCTGCAAGAGGCACAACGCAATCAACAAAACATCAGTGGTCAGCAGAATGAGCAATCAATGATGCAAGAACAGCCACAACAACAACGGCAATCACAATCAGAGTTAAATCAAAGCCAACCAAGTCAATATCAGCAACAAAAGATCATTCAGCCAGATAATATCTCGGACATGTATCTCTCAGACACAGACGTCTCCTTGGACACTCCAGAAGGCAAGGCAATGATTAGTTGTTTGAGGCGACATCAATCAAAGGATCAAGCCCTGAGCTCATCGGCAATGAATTTGCGTGGCAATACAAGCGAAAGTTTATCTCAAATCTACCAGCAACAAGCGGCAACATTCTACGATCAAGCGGCCAACTCAATTGGCTCGAAGGTGCCAGCGACAGGTGGCGGAGCCGATTATCTTGCTGACCAATTGAGCGATTCACTTAGCTTATTGAGTCGAGCCTCAGCGCTTAATGAGGGCGCGAATCACATGCAAACGGCTAGTTTCCAAGATCTCGACTGGCTCTGGGATTGGACGGCGCAACCGGAATACTTCACTGGCCAGGAATGGAAGGTTCACACTCCAAAGCAAGATTATTTGATGCGGCAAAGGCAACTGTATTGTGCGAATCTCGGCAAGAATCCAAATGGAACCCTCTTCTCTGGCGAAATAATCTCGTTACTCTTTCTAACAAACATCTTGTCAATCATTATTGGTGCTGGTTTGACCTACAGTATAATAATGCGGCGAGCGCCTTCGCCTTAGAGGACTTGCGCGCCACAGTTAGAGTTGATTAGAAGCCATTGGTGATGATGATTCATTGTAGATGAGTCTAGTGAGCTAAGTCACGGGTTAATCAAAACCACCACAAATCGAGAAACATGGTAAGTGACGCACCAGCTTGCCAATACTAGCTTCCCGGCGCGCTATCCGTGCGTCTATTTCCTTGATCTCTGGGGTGGCGTCGGAAATACCATTATTGCATTGAATCATTTGAAAACAATAACCAACAGAAGCCATCTACTGAATCTTAGTAAGCGCCGCCACCGAGGCGTTCACCTCTTTCGGTTGCAAGTTCACAACTTGCGCCTGTTGACTAAGTCAACACAAAAAAGTAGCAAAACAAAACATGAGTTAATCATCAAATAACGATGTGACCAAAGGCAACTATAAGAGAATCACATAAAGCGACACAAGGATGTGCAAGGAAAGAGAAAAGATACAATTGGTAACTGTAACGCCACAAAATTACCAACCAAAACAAAGTACAAAACGAACAAACACAAGAATGATACAATACAAAAAGCAACCGATGATACCAAAATCACGTGCGCTCCTAAATCAAAACCACCAACACCAATCAAGCAAACCAACGAACGAGATGATAAAGATTGTGGACCACCAATGAGAATAAACTGATTGACTTTATATGGCAAAAGATCAACCACAAATGGCGACGTGAGCGCAAAGAAGATAGAGATAATATTGACGTATAGAAGATGATAATAATATTGGAAACTGTAACAAACACTAGAGTAGATATGCGATTGGATCATCACATGAGAACAAGCAAATGTAAATATATAAATCCGAGCGTATTTAATTAAATCTGTTCATCTATCTCTTCTGATAGAGTTTTGTCTGAAGTTTGTTATTGACTAAGGCCACTAGTTGTAGTCTGGTTATTTGGTTGAATTTCGTTTTGGCTTTCATCCAAGTCTAAATTGATAGTTGAGTGATGTTGAATTGTTGCAGCAACAAGTGTTCAAACGCGCTGTTAGACACTCGAACGAATCTTTGAGTTTAGTTTGTTTGAGTTCATAATGTAACTGTCTTGTTCTGTTGAATATCATATCTAATCCACAAATACATGATACATGGGAATTTGGCATGTTCTCTTTAGTTAGTCACAACTAAATTGAAAAACATAATACAATCCAAGTTAGTGATGCGAATTTTATTGTGTTTGTGTGTGGGTACTGAGATCCAGTTTTTATTCACTATAACACTCCTGTACGACGATGCCGCCAAGGCCCACAAGATGTCTTGCTAAGCTCTTGATATTGGTCTCCGACTTCGTATAGCCAACCGATACTTCAGAACAACTATCGGTTGCTCTCTATCGGCATTCCTAACACAAATTTGGCTCACTTCTTAGACTGAGGCGGCAATTCTTCGTATATGTTGCTCTCATTGTCGTCATCGTTTTGTTCCTCCACTTCCGGCTTGAAGTTTGTCCGTATGTTGCTAGGTTTTGGAACTTGATAGAGAGGATATTTATCTTCATTTGCTCTCGAGTTATATTCGGGTGGTCCATAACCACCGGCGAATGGTTTGGCATATTGATCAATACTAGACTTGGAATCAACCTCAGAGTAAAGGTTGCTTTCAGAGGGCTCCTGGCTATTGATGAGTCTCTGTTCTATGGCTGGATGGAGGACTACTTTAGAGCGGTTGTCATCTTGTTTGCTTGCAATGATACCTCCTTTGGTTAAAATATTGCGTGTCGCGGCTGCGAAGCTCAAGTTCTTGCTAAGGAGTTCCGATTGCTCAGGTGTGGGTATTGGTGGTCGGCCAACCATTGAAATTGGATTTGAGTAGTATCCGACCGATGAGGGTGAAGAGTAATTGTTTTCTGTGTTACCTCCTGAAGATGACGATCTATAATAGAGTTCATTTCTAAGTTGATTCATTCGCTTGCGATAATAAATGAGTGTGCCGATAAGGAACAATGATAGTACAACCAAAAATACATTCAATTCCATGTGAGCAGCCGCAAAACTAGAGGGCGATCTCAGCACGTCGTCGCTAAGTTCCATGGATCTGGCTGACTCAAGTTTCTGTGAAGCTCCCATTATATTTTCGCCTGTGTGGATGGCATTAGCCTCTGGTTCAATTATTGGTGGCAAGAAAGCCTCCTCACAATTCATTGACGAGGGGTGACAAACTTCCGAGCAATCAGCTCCGCGGAACCCGGCGCGACATACGCACTTACCGGTGCTGGCGTTACAATACGAGTTACCTGTACAATTGCACTCTCTATCACACTGTTCGCCCCACTTGTTGGCAGACAAACAGGTGAAACGACTACAAGTTGGACCGACGTATCCTGGTGACGAGATGGTTGGTTCCGGGTTACACTTACAAGTGTTCGGCGCAATGCATTTGCCACTGTTGCAGGAGTTCAAGCAAATAGGTGCACAGCGTCTGGCTGGAGTCTCGGCGTAGCCAGGGCAACAGGCGATAACTTGTATTTCCTCAATTGATGGGGTCAATCTGGAGTCTAGACGAGTTTCTATTCTAGTTTTTTCACATGGTAAAATGCCGCACATTCCTTGGTATTTCAATGTGTAGGAGACGGGAATATCCACAAGTTTGTCCTTGCGGACGGCCATTGTGCGATTGCAAACATGCTCGGCATCCGGTAATGGGTCACATAAGACCTGATTGGTCATAATAATTGTGATGGTTAACACAAAACTAATAATAATTGATGATGGCATTTTTTGGGTCATGTTGAAGTTTTGTAGGTAAATCAATAAATGATTGAATTTAAAAACATGGAGGCTTGGCTTTGGCTGTAACGATTATTTCGCGTGAAATGTTTGGACGAGTGAAATACGAATGTTCAATTGGCTAGAGTAATATATGCCTTTCAATATGTTGAGCCACTAACTGTTGCTCTTGTTATTGGATCTGATGTAAGTTCAATAAGTTACACGAGATTGTTGTGCAAAGGCAGCACCGATAATATTTTGTCTTGTAA
Organism: Aculops lycopersici; assembly: GCA_015350385.1. Classification (NCBI taxonomy): domain Eukaryota; kingdom Metazoa; phylum Arthropoda; class Arachnida; order Trombidiformes; family Eriophyidae; genus Aculops; species Aculops lycopersici. Next base: position 10,076,910 of record WNKI01000002.1, on the reverse strand, counting down.
GATGATTTGGTGCATCGATGGAATAACAAATGCAAAGCAAACTAGCGAGTCTGCGTATCGCGGGAGCTTAATATTACCAATAATGATGTGACCCTAAGAGAGAAACTTGCAGAATTGAGTTAGATCTTTCTTTCGAATAATATTACAGTATGGGTGTCGGATAACAAAGGTTACTGCTGCGAACTTCACACTTGGTGTTTTTGTAAAATGAATCCCAAACTCGTAGTTCTTGTCTTTTTTGAACGCTAAATTTGCTCGCTTGCTAACACTAGGTTAAGTAAAATCAAGCTTAACAAGATGCCGAAAAATAACAAGCTACAATGCTGTTATTGTTGCTGTGTTGCTGTTGAATGCTACTCCATTACTCTTTCTTTCCTCTCTTGGTGTATTGAAGTAAAGAGTCAAACTTGTAGTAGCGGTAGGCGGTGGCTGCGGTACTTGGTTTGGCTGGCAAGACTCAAGTATACCGGGCTTGAACTGGATGTAACTCACTGTATTGCTAGAGTAGATGTATAATCTCGCAAACACTTGTTCCATACACGCCCATGTTACTTGATGTCGACGGCTCTATGGCGGTCGGGAATGTTCCGCATTGTTGATGTCTGCGTTTCCACACGAAGAAATCCTGTACAATCTTGAGATAAGGAGTCGATTTGTTGCCATTTGACGAACAACAAGATAACTTGAGTGTTTTATCTTTTCTTTAAGTTACTAACAAACACACTTGATGGAGTACATGATCATCAAAAACAAATAGCTCTCCGTGGGTGCGAAACATTCCCAAATATTCTATTGACACTACTAGTGGAACTAGTAATACTATTTGTTGTCATGTGTTGAGGAGCGCAAATCAATTAGAGATTAGCTTTGGAAACTCCAGAGTTGATAGAGTGACGATCAATAGGTAATTCCGAGTTAACTACTTGCGTCAATATGATCTAAATCTGAGCCTCCTCGTAGGGTACGCGGGCCTTCTAACCTTAGGTTTTGGTTCGATTACTTTGTTCTTCCTGCAGGACGAGTCGATGAGTCAACATCAAAAAACCAACACAACAACAACGAGAACGCGCGCTAATTTTCACCTTTTTCTGAAAGCCGCACCACGTGTGCTGCGTGGTATCTTTCCGAAATTAGATCTCACCTCCTTGCTTACATCTTTTGTTGTCCAATTTACCTTATTATCTCATCTTAATCTATAAATCGTTGTGATACCACGGATACTCACCTAAGCATTTAAATATGGACGTAGAAATGTCATTTTGTGAGGGGAAAGGCGATTCTGTTTCTAGTGTCGCTAGCTTCTACCACGAGCACCTCATGTCGACTCTAGAGGAGGGCACTTATTTTCCCTTAAATCAACAAGCAATTTCATCTCTAGACATTCTACCAAAGCTAAAGGCAGACGGTCTGCCAGATACCTCAAGAAATACAAACGCTTCTTCACGTTCGGACCAAACTGTCTACGCTGTGCTCAACAAGTGTCGAACCACCTCAGGCCAGCGACTTCTGGCAATATGGTTGCAGCATCCCCTCAAATCGAAGGATAGAATTGATAAGAGACTAGATATTATTGAGCATTTTGTTGAAAACAATGAGCTAAGGAATATTTGCTATGACGACTACTTGAGAAAGATTCCAGACCTACTCCGTATTTGTTTCAAGATCTCAAAGGAGAAATGCAATTTGTTAGACTTGATGAAGATTTACAATGCGTGCAAGTCCGTCGAAGTTCTTTGCAGAAGTTTTGCACGAATCAACGAGATATCCGATATCACGCCACCTGAAGCTGTCAATCGACTCTTTGATTGCGCACGAGAGTCTTGCGAGGCATTGAGTGAGTTCAAAGGGTTGATTGACGAGTCCATAGATGTTGATAGTATTGATGAGGCTGGCGAGTACCTGGTGAGACCTGGACAAGACACTGAATTGGCCAGATTATCAAATGAGGTAAACACCTATGCCATGCAAGCTCGTCGACTCTTGGGAAGCGTAGCTGAGGAACTTAACTTAGAGAAAGACAAATCTGTGAAGCTTGAGACTGACCCGGACAAGGGATTTGCGCTTCGAGTGACGAAACAGAACGAGCAATTTGTTAGAGGAAACAGAAGTTTCGAGCAACTAAGTCTTGTCAAGAAGGATGGTTATAGATTTACAAATAGAGCCTTAACAAAATTGAGCAACAAGTATGTAGAGGCAAAGCAAGATTACGAGCAACTAGCTAAAAGAATCATCGATGATGTTATCTGTAAAGCAGTCATGTATCATGGCGAAGTTTTGGACTTTAGTTTAGCGATGACTTGCATTGATGTCTTCGTTGGTCTTGCCGTTGTTGCTTCATCGAATAACTACAGTCGTCCACTTATATTGGATGCCGAGGCTGAAAAAATTGATTTGGTCAAACTGAGACATCCATGTATTGAGAACCAACCGGATGTAGAAAACTATGTGCCTAACGATATAACTCTGAGTCAAGATGGAAAAAAGTTTTACATTATAACTGGACCAAATATGGGAGGTAAATCTACATTTATTAAGTCGGTTGCCGTAGCCGTAATTATGGCTCATTGCGGGAGTCTCATACCAGTCGAGGAGGCCAGGGTGTCAATTTGTGATAATGTGTTCACTCGCGTCGGAGCAGGCGATAAACAAATGGAGGGCATTTCTACATTCATGGAAGAAATGATGGATATGTCACAAATATTGAAAGAGGCAACACGTAACTCGCTTGTCATCATCGATGAGCTTGGTCGTGGTACCTCGACTTTTGATGGCTTTGGCTTGGCTTGGTCCATATCAAAAGATTTAGCAGCAAGAATCAATAGCTTCACTCTGTTTGCCACCCACTTCCACGAGATCACAGAGATGGAAGAAGAAATCTCAACTGTTGGAAATTTACACGTGAAGGCTTTTTGCAAAGATGACAAACTAGTTATGCTGTACAATATTGCCGAGGGAGTTTGCGACGAGAGTTACGGCATTAACGTGGCCCAATTCACGCAATTTCCTGAACGAGTTGTCGCGTGTGCCAAGGAGAAGTTGAAACAATTCGAGGAGGTTCCAGGTTTTACCTCCAAGAAGGAAGTGAGAGATTTCATAAAGGAATGCGTCAAGGAGCATCTAGCGCGCCAAGTCAAAGCTTGATAAGACCGGAACAAGTATAATTAGACTAGTAATGTAGAAAGAAACAATATCAATCACCATATTTCTCAATTGGTGTCGCTCATGGCGACAAAAAATGATATTTATTCGCTTAGTTTGTTTGGCGTGAAGGTGAAGATTAGGCGTAATAAAGCAACCGGAAGTAGCGTTCCAAAAAAGGGTCTTTCAGTATTATGTGTAGTAATTATGTTCAGAGTTGATCTTGCATAATTTTGTTTGTTTTTGCATTTGTTGGTGTTTTCATAGAGATTGTTAGTCCCTTTGTGTGTTTCAAGTCGATGCATCTGATTTCAGTTGTTTTTTGTTTTGAGTTAATTAAAGTTGAATGATACAATGATGATACACATATGTAGCAAAGCTGCATGCAACACCTGATGATAACTACGATGTATGCATACAACGTCAAGTTGACTGGTGCTGTTGGTGAGGGATATATGAATGTTTAAGGTGATAATTTAAAAGGCGAGCTTTAAATTGGAAACGCTAGCTTACTATCGGCAAAAATTACATTGTTGTTGTTGATGATGTTGTGTACATTGATGATAATGAAAAAAGTATATATATATATAGAAATCTCTCTTACTTTCGTCTCTCTCTTACTGCTTATTGAGTGGGTTGTCGTCGGTTATAGAATTATAATGATTATGATGTTGTTCATAAAATTTTCATCTTTGAGTCGTCTGTTCGCATAATATCAACTCCACACTCGTTGCTGCGAGATACTTTCAGTGGGCCTCAGTGGCTGCTGGCTCAGTCTTGGCAGCCTCAGCGGAAGCGGCCGGCTTCTCACCTGCCGCCTTGGCGTTCTCGTCGAAAGCAGCTTGAGCCGCATCTTGGGCCGCCTTTGCTGCGCTGTCAGCTGCCTTGGCGGCAACCTCAGCGGCCTTAGCGGCATTTGCTGCCGCCCTGGCCGCTTGTCTCGCTGCCTTGGCTGCCTTAGCTGCAGGGCTCAATTTTCTGACACTTCGCATCCTAATGATTTGCTTAAATAGAGCTCTCATCTGCGCCTGACCCTCCGAGGCATCGCCACCCTTGCTGGCCTCACCTCCATTGGTCTCTTCGCTAGCGGCGGCGGCAGCCTCAACAGCTGGCTCACCCTCTTTCTTAACCTCATCCTTTCCGGTTGCAGCGGCGGCGGCGGCAGCAGCCTGTTGTCCATCGACGAGGGCAGTTTGTTCTTCTTGAGTCATTTTGTCTAAAGTTTGTTTCTGGCTTTTTGGTATCTATAAAAAAATTGATGAGAGAATAACTAGAAGTTTTCGCTACTGTCCGAGTGATAGACTCGTCGTTATTATGTCAGCGTTTGTTTTGTTAAATAAAGAGTAAATTATCTCGTCGTTGTAATTGCTGATTGAATGATGAGTCTAACTAATTATCTATAGCGTTATGAGATATGATATGATGGTCGTTTAAGTGATTTAAAAAAGCTCAAATGAAACAAGAGACGCGAGTTGTTATCGCCGCTACTGGTGGTTGTGCTTGTGGTGGTTGCTCAGTCTATCTGTCTGTCCGGCGGTCGATCTTCTCCGTATCTCTATTCTATCGAATTGTAGCCTTAAATTCTACATGTACCGTGGCCGTCGTCGTCAGCGTTGTCGTTGTCGCTGTTGCTGCTTCTCGCTCTGCAACATTGGACATCGGGAAACGTCGTCGTCTTCTTGGTCGTGGTCGTTGGTGGCGGTGCGCCGACGCCGCTGTTGCTGCCGACGCACGGCGGTGGCGGCAACAAATTGAACGATGCAAATGAGTCAGCCTAATGGAAAACACACACCACTGTCCCGACTACAACCCGCCAATTTGGCCACACTGCCACCGCCGCTGGCTAGTGGCGGCAGCAAGGCGACGGGTGGCGGCGCTGGAACTGCCGAATTGTCGGAGGAGTCGCGTTGCTTTTCAGCGAAATGGAGGTGGTTGCAGTTCGCCATGTTCGTGCGTCCGTTTGTGTGTTCACTTTTTACCCCCAAAGTATCTAGCCTGTCTGTCTGTGCGACTTGCAGTCGGTTCGCTCGCCGCACTGATGATGCGCGAAAGCAGCAGCAGCAGCAGCAACAACAACAACTACCACCAATTCCACCCATAACATTGGTACAATGGGAGCGCCAACGCACACGAAACGCAAGCAGCGCCGTTCGGCCCGGCCACTCGCTGTTCCCCTGTCCATTTAACAGGCGCCCGGTTGGCGGCAGCGGTGCCGCCATTGGGTCTGTTCCGCTCCCCCGTTGTCTAAATAGGGCCGCGCACTTGCGAGAGAGGCGGGCACAGTGATGCGAATTGTTCGGCTCGCTGCGAGCTATTGTGCAGCTCTCTCATAAGCTTCGCAAGCGTTCACTAAAGACATCTGTGCTAGCACACAATCAAGCACCTGGCACAGAGTGGGTGAGTCATCGGGTGAATTCCGGATCCTAAGCGCAGCAGCAGCACGTTGTGCCGCCACGAGCTCACCGCTAGCTCGCGTCTCGCGCTAGCCTACGCCCACTCAGCGCCTGGCATCAGACAGCCGAGGAAATACACGCACCGAATTGATAACGCCATCCCGGCATAACCACACGGCAACAACCTGTTTCGCCTCGCTCTCCTCTGCTGCTCGTTGTTATCCCCTTCGCTCCTTCCGGGAAACTCGCACCAACAGAAAGGCTCGTTAATGTCGTCATAGCAGACGAGAGCCAAGGTTGCTCGTGGTTGTGTTGGGCAACAACAGAACCACTTGCTCTGCAAGCGTCGCTCAAAGTATTTAACGACCACCAGCAAACAGCAACAGCAACCAACTCATATCTCCATCTCCGTTGGACTCGATGATGACAACTACAACGACTAGGAGGACCCCTAGTCGTTTCTCTGCGATTCTGGGTTGCTCAATGTCTCGTGTTTACATTAGTATTTGGCTAGTCGACTCGCGTCATGGTGGAATAGGAATGCCTCCTCCATTTCTGGACACCGACGCCACTTTTATTGCCCCCAAACTCCTTCTCACCTACCTTTCATTTTGGACCATCTCGCAAATCTTCTTACCCGACCAGCAAGTTGCTTTGCACACTTGGCGTCCCTCTCTCTCTCTCTCTCTATTCAACTCTACGCCGTCTATTTCCACTAATACCACTTAAGTTTTCTCTGTCAGCAAAGTGGAAGTTCTAATCTCAATTCATCAGCTCGAGGCCAATGCAACTCTTTCATTACGATGCCTCTACTCTGCACTTAGTTGGCTTCCTAGTTGTCGTATTCGTTGCTATCGTTTCCAGTGGGAACTAACTCAGCAACAAAGTGGAAACCAACAAGAATATATTCCCACAAAGTAGGCGCTTCGCCAACATCCGTAGCCACAGGTCGCTTGGCTAAAGGATTCCACTCGGTGGACCCGCTAACTTAACCCACTGACCAAGCTGACTGACGAGTCAATCACGATTTAGTTGGTCGCAGCAGTTCCGGTTTGCTACCAAACAAACCGGCACTATTTGCTAGCTCTCTGTTAGCGCTCCAATACCTTCCGCTGATAATACCCACTCGGCCAAACCTGAGCAACGTAGTAGTTTGCGCCCCTCGAAGGTACCCCAAATCGGGTGTGGCACTTGCGAGCGCCTCTACATTGCGAAAACGGTAAGTGGGGGCATGCGGTTACCAGACTGATGGGCGGCTGCCCAGCCCCACGAGTGGCGGCGGTAGCGACGATGGTAGCGGCGGCTGTGGCTCCCTGCGAGATATCACATTGCGCAACCGACTCCTGCGGCGCCATCGATTCTTCGGCCAGCGAACCCCAGCTGAAATGGGAGAGCACGTGCGGCGCGCACCTAGCGCCATCCAGCTTCCGCAATTCGCACGAATGAACTAGCGAGCGAGCGAACGAAAGTTTCATTATACCACCAGCTGATAAGAGGGCCACTTCCGGTTCATAAACTTGACGCGTTTGGCCAAGTATCATGCTTCTGACAAGACTTGTGAGGGGGGGAAGCCGGAAGTGGCCCAATTGAAGCTAATTGAAACTGGCCACTTTTATTCACTCACCCACTCATTCATTCATTCCTTCCTCGCTATCTCACTTGCTCATTTGATGGTCGCTCGGCTCCAAGTTGATTGCTGCTGCTCCTTTTATTCGGCGTTGGTGGTGGTGCTGCTGCTTATTAGCATCATTTTGAAATCAATTTAATTAATGATCCGCTCGCCCTGTCCCTTGACAACTTGGGTCTGTTTGTTCTCGAGGCCCCAAGGTTGGTGCATAATGGACTGTTCCATACAATGCATGCCCATTGGCATACTAACCATTGCAGATTTCCGGTTTAAGTTGCAAATATTCTCTCTCTCTCTCTCTCTCNCTCTNCTNCTCTCTCT